>SNQJ01S0001387.1:148930-223885 GCA_010110895.2 Picea sitchensis
AGAAGCAGAAGAAGAAGAAGAAGTTGAAGAAGATTACAACATCTCAGATTTCAAAGAAGAAAATAGAGGTCAATTCTTTTGCTTTAATTGTGAAGGAATAGGACATGTTGAATTTGAATGTCCTCATCCAAGGATTGAAAGAGATGACAATGAAGAAGAAGAAAATCATGAAGTAGAAATGATTCAACAAGAAAATGAGAATCTTAAAAAATTGAATCATGTTGAGATTGAAAATAACAAGCTCAAAGACATGCTTAGAAAACTAAGAAGTGAATTGGGTAGTTATGAAAAGATAGTTGTAAGCTTAAAGAAACAATTAGAAGACTTTCAGAAACTAAGAGAAGAAACCATTTCCTTGAAAAATCTACTCGAATAAGCAAGAAGAATAGTAGAAATAAAGAAGGTCCAAATGATAAAGAAAGAAGAAGATTGTGATAAACTTGAACAAGAAGTTGTCTAATTGAGGAAGAGCTTAAGAAACTCTCAAGTGCCAAAAGAATTAACACATCTTGGATGCATGGGTGAAACTTCATACAAAGAAGATGCAAATACCAACAAGAAGGTTGAAGAAAGAGCTACATAGACAGTTGATGAGAAGTGGATCAGGATACCGGAAAGAAAGAATGATTACAAAATAAATGAATATCCAAGAAGACCTCCTACCTTCAGGAATTAAAGAAGCTTCAATCACTATGAAGGAAACTACAAAAGAGTAAATCATGAACCCAGATGGACTACATCACAAAGAAGGTGACTTACTCCCAAGTATCAAAATTTCTTTCTTGGTCATTGTTATACTTGCAAAAATTTTGGACATAAGGCAATTAATTGCAGAATCAATGAAAGGAACAAATACGCAAGAAACATTAATGGTGTAAACAAAAGATATGGAAATAATCGTGGATTTGTCAACACAAGTTATAATTCATTTTACCCATTGATGGACAAAAATATTGTATGCTACAAATGCAATTATCTTGGTCACAAAGCACGATATTGCATATATATGAATGAAGATGTCCCTATGCCAACCACAATATGGAGACAGAAAGAGATTCCAAACAATGAAGATTGTCGAATAACATTAACTACTGAAGAATGTAAAGAAGAAGATGAATGGTACATAGATAGTGGATGTTCTTCACACATGACCGGGGATCAAGACAAATTCATCAGCTTGAAGATAAAGGGTGGCAATGTTGCATTTGGATATGAATCATCTGTCAAAATACTTGGAGAAGGTGTAGTAGAAATTGGAAGAAAAAATGTAAAAGCAAAGAAGTTCTATTGGTTGAATACTTGAATCATAATCTACTCAGTGTTAGTAAAATGTGTGATCAAGGATACACTCTTACATTTGACTCCCGAAAATGTAAAATCAAAGAAAATAACTCAGGAAAATCGGTTGCAACTGCAACAAGAAGACCAAACAATATATGCATCATATACATGAAGAAGAGAGAGAAGGCATAATCCACACAAAAGTATTCCAAGGAAGAAAAAGTCCCAAAGACCAAAAATAAGGATGAAGTATTATTGAGTGCCACATGTTTAGGGGGAGCAGCCCCAAAGAAGAAGGTTACCTTTTGCCATTAAACTCAGGAGGAGAAGCCATACCCTTTTCCATTGATGTCAAAGGGGGAGAGAAATTTGGATCATGATGGTATGGGGAGCATGAGTGTTTCCATCAATGACAAAGGGGGAGATTGTTGGAAGATTGGTTGTTGCCATTTATGTCAACCCTAGTCATGGGTTTTGGACTGCAAGATTGATGAAGGTATTTGGACATGAAGGAAAATGCACATGCAGATATAACACCCATGGATGGATAGTATACATCATGTTGTTTCTAGTGGTATGTGGCACGTCATGTGGATCCTCATGGTCAAGGAGAAATAAATTTTTGAAGATGACAAAGTGAATTAAAGAAGGAAGTGCATGTAGGCCCTGAAGATAATTAAAGAAAAGAATTACAAAATAAGAAACTGTCAGGTCCGCCCTAATGTTAAAATGAAGTAACATAAATGGTATAAATAAACATCATTATACATTCATTTTGATACAAGTCCAATTTCAGAGGAAATTAGAAGTAAAAGAAGGTCGGATTTCAAGGGAGAATGAAGTCTTTTGGTGATGTGTTCTAAGGTTTGTTATTTTCAGATCATCTTTCCATTTTTGATATAATTTTTTTTCTAGAATGATTCAGATGGTGAAATCGCTATGGTATTGAGACGACATATCAAGGTACCTCTGGTAAAAAATTCAGCTCTTGATTCGCTATAATTATGGAGATACACTCTATGGAAGATAGGGTTTGGGACCAGTCCTGAGGCTAGTCAATAAACAACTGTTCCAGGTAAAACAACCATAACTTCTTCATAAATAATCCAAATGAAGTGGGACCACTTCCATTGTAAAGTGTATGGAATGTAGTTTCATTTTTGTGAGTTTCAGAATCTGATGTTAAATATTGAGTGTGGGGCATTCTTTACAAGTTGAGTCTTCTGAATAGATCAGAATTGAATAAAGTCTACCATTCTTTCTATAACCTCTTTTTGGGGAGGATTCAAGGAGTGAAAATTGGAGGAGTTCCAGAGAATACATTGAGCAATATTATCTACAGGATCAGAGTACTCCAAGAATTGAAGAATTGCAGAAATTGAAGAAGTCTCAGGAAGCATTATCAGGTTCTATGTGATGATTGGTTGATGGTGATGATTTAATGTAAAATTTTATTATCTCTCATATATTTTTGGGTGGAAGGAAGGGGCAAGGATGGAGAGTTCAAATCTCTCTTGATATTGGAGGATTGTATCTTCCTCTTGGAGGTTTATCCCTCCCTTTACATTTGGAAACTATAAGATACCTTTGGAAGTCATCACTTCCCTTGAACAAAAACAATGATTATTTTTTCATATATTGTGCATGGTGTATTGTGGTGTATTGGTGTAACTCTTATACTATTGTTCATTACTCATTGGATATATAATTGTGTATTGTGGTGTATTGGTGTAACTCTTATACTATTGTTCATTGCTCATTGGATATAATTGAATGGTTTAAGTATAATTTGAAAAAGGTTTTTAAATTGTACTTGATATTGATTCACCCCCCTCTCAGTATCAACACTAATGATGCTCCATGTTTTCTACACGATCCTCCAAAGGTGAAAGTCTACATCATGTGAATAGAGTATTTGAGGTTGAACACAATGAGACTTCGTTTGATTACCGGTCATTAAGGTACACTATTAACAAATGCAAGACAACCTACTGATAATGAAAGTAGGTATCAAGGCACTGAGTACATTCTTACAAGTATGAATAAAGGTGTTGAGGTCGAACACTTGACGAATCCATCATCAGGAGACATTGATGTATTCCCCACTATCGATGGTGAGATAAATTACCACTGATGACTGCAAGCCTCTAGGTACTCATAGGACTCTAGATATAATTTCTAGAATAGATGACCTGAAGTCGATGGAAGGAGACCTGTTGAAAGGAGACCATTAAGGAATCTCTCATTAGTCAGCACGAGGTACAAAGCAATATCTTGATGATTTGGAGGAACTCGAATGAAGAGGATGTTCAAGAACCAATGAACCTGTGCATCTTTCGTATGCACCAAATTCAAGTAGTGCACAAAAAAGAGCCTCTGAATAGCAACCAATAAGGAAGACTGTCGACAAAGGCAAGGAAACCACCAATAATGCTAATGACATCCAATAAGCTACACAAATACCAATGTTTGAATATATTTCTTGTCATTGAACATAAGGGGAACCCCCTAGTCAGCGACCAATGAGGAGATGTCAACTGTTGGGTTCACGGTTACCTACCCATAATGAAAGTAGAACTAGGGTGCACGGTAGGACTACAACTTCATGTAATTCTGCGACACACTGTGGGTATGGCTGACATACAAAGTCAAGAGTTCTGAGAAATGGCAGACACATGCTTATAGACATCCTTTGAACAAGAGCATGAGACATATGGATAAATCAAGAAACATAGAGTTATGATGAAACCTTGTGATGTAGGAGGCATCAATCAAAGTCTCCATAGGGACTGGAAAAATAACCAGTCGGAGGAGTAAACTCTAAGTAACGAGCTCATCTTCCTAATGTCATGCTAAACCCAAACTTTGGATGACAATTGGACTCAAAAGTTTTTTCTTTGTTCAAAGGTGACACAAGTACTGCCAATATGAGATAATATTCTTTTCTCGCCCATAATTGTTTTTTTTTCATAGGCAAATGAATGCTATGATACAATGGAGGAAACTAGTGTTGCGAGTAGGCAACTAGTTCCAACAGTGGAACATACCTATTCTCAATGAAAGAAGTTGCATGCAGGGTGTGGACACTCAAGGGAATGTTTCCTCTTAGAGTACATATGTCAAACTGCAAAGGATATAAACAAGGATTCGCTTGGATAGTGATGCAAATTGTTGAGATAATAGGATTATAACGAGAAAGAAGGAACTACCAATATGATCAATACTACAATCAATATAATGGAATGCAATTGAAACTTAACTCCAAGGAATGTCATTTTTCATAGATTTAGTCCCTTAGGCCCGAAAAAGTATAAAACAATACCTAGGAGAAGTCTTCTAGCCAATGTTGACTAGAGTATTCCTTTTTCGAAATTAGTCTACTTGGTTTGAAAAAGGGTTAAACTTACACCAAATAGACATCTTTTCAAATCCATTTAACGAGTGTGAAAGAGACAAGTTCACTCGAAAATATTTTCTCTTTTTTAGAGAGTCGGAAAAGATCTTAACTAAGACTCAGGGGGAGTCCCATAGGTACAGGTAAGAATTATTGTGAATAAGAATATGGGGTTCGAACACAAAGTCATATTGGAACTATAATGGACTCGTGGTCCTATGGAATAATTTATGCATGGACACCAAATGGCACAAAGGTTCTAACTAGGGCACCCATATTTGGTAAGCCTCTACCACTTAATAACGACACTTCTAGTCACAGTAAGAAGGTTTTGTGTTGCTAATAAATGGGTTCGTATCTAAGTCATATGGATCACAGTCATAGGATAATGAAAATATTCAATATGGAGTGATAACCTATCCTATATGCTGGTAAAAGAAAATACCTGTTGAAGTCACGAACGATCAATATGACGTTAGAAACATCAAAAATCCCTGGACAAAACCACCAAAACCAACTCCATCCACTGTACTAATAGTCCATTAGGTCAAAAAATTAGCATAAACTATATAAAGTGGATAAATTTTTCTATTAATAGTAAAAATAACCAATTTTACCATACCATTTGAGTTTTCTACCCACATAGTGCATTTTGGACCAATTTTCCCACGATCTTCAAGTGTTGATTGCAGACGCTACAATCACCGGAATTGACAACCATCTGAAACAAGTAAGTTCCCTTCCCCTCCCCCTCCAATTTTAATGGTTTAAATTATAAAATTATTCCTCATTTTTTGAGTTTAAGAGGGCACAAAGTGTAAACTAGGGTGTATGTGAGCTATAGTTCATCGGTTCACGTATGGGGAAACATGTACACGGGAAAAAAAAATATTGTCAGTGTATATGTGGCCCTACATGCAACTGTTAAAATCACATCGCGCGTACAAGTCCACAAACAAGTGTTCTCAAAAAAATATTTTTCCTTTGTAGGATGGTGCTTGAATGGAGAGAGAGGGAGCATGAGGAAGTAGATGCAACAGTGGAAAGAGATGCAAGGGCCCAATAATATCTAAAGAGAGGTGGTATTTATAAATTTTGGGCTCTCAAAGGAATGAGGGATCAAGTGAGTTTACTCCAAATGCCAGTAAAATTTTGGGATCTGGAAACAGAGGCCTTCAATCTCGATGGGAAACCATTGAAGATTGAAGTAGATGACATCTATTTTATAACATGATTGTCTCGTCAGGGAAAGGTAGTAAATATCAAATACTCGAGGGATGGGGGTGGTATGAACATAGAGGAATACATTTCCACTCACTGTGTTGCAGGTACAGAGAAATTAGGGAGCCAACTCCCCATGAGGGTGATCGAGAACCTCACTGTTGGATAACATGAAGAGCCAGCTAACGGATTGAAAACAAGGGACAAACAAAAACTTTGGGTTTGCATCCATCTTGTGTAGTTTTTTCTTTGAGCGGGTTCCAGGATTAATACCTAGAGTAGATATTACTCCACACGGATCAAACGATCCAACCATGTCACAGTGGACCAACGTGATGAGGGGGTTTGGAGGTGGTAGGGTTCCAACCCCCTACAGTGACGAGTAATTTTTCTGGTGGCATCACTAGGTTATAGCCATAAACGACTACCCCTATGTTGGGATCGACTACAGAGGGGATCCAGATATGCCTTTTCCACCAGGTTCCACCTACGATGTTATAGGTATGATTTTTTTTTATATATTTCATTTTTTTGTGTTTTTCAAAAAGAATAAAAAAATGCAAATATTTTTGTATGGTATCAAGTATTAACAATGGTCTTGTCACACAGATGTGGGTCCACGATGACTAGATGGATTCCCCTGAAATCGACGGAGGAATTGGGGAGATGAACATGGAAGAGGAGATGCAGAGAGAGTTATACAAAATGTCCAGGGAAACCTATCTCGATTGATGCACAAAATTCATCTGGTTCAGCTGGAGGATTTTCCAGAGGCTATGCAACAACAATTGGTGGGTGTGCCCCATGCGTGGATGTGAATCTTCCAACATATCACAAATGTTGTATTGTGATATCATGATATGCATCCGACACTAGAGGAGTAGATTCCATGGCCATATATCTACCGTCCATATATGTATTTTGAGGGTGTGAGCCCTATTTTGTACTATGACACCACATTTTTTGAAAAGATGAAATAAAAAATATTGGTCCTCGGCTTTACTTATATATGTTACAATGTTTACATTGATGAAATGTTTTTCCTTTACTTTATTTATGTGACAAATGTCAATCTAAAACATAATTATCATAAGCATTGGATAAATAATTAGAACTTCTAGGTATGTGATTATAAGTAATAAAATCAAAATAACGTTCGAAAAGTCGTACTTGTAGGAATTGTCATAGTAGAGTAGGGTTTCACAAATTGCAAATGTCGTTTAACTGTCATACAAATAACTATGAGTCCAGGAGAACCTCTAAAGATTGAACACCATGTGAAATGGCATCATGTAAAATATCTATAATGACGCTATACTCAACCACATTATTCGTTCATGGCTCTAGACAAATGCCACTTGAAGACACTAGTTGACCCTCGGGTGAATAAATGACCCAAGCAACAAAATCCATGTTCCGTGTATGACGAATGGCACCATATGTGAATCCTAAGTAAACTGAAGACTCCGCTGACATCTACCAACCAAGGGAAAACTAATAAGCAAGATGATGACAGAAATAAATATATATATATACACTAAGATACACTAGTATACAAAGAGTCACGCCCAAGATTGAGGGCCCAAGCATAATATCTTTTAAGGGAGATCCCATTTCTGGGCTCAACCAACATATTCCCTTCATAATCCTCCAATTCATAGGCTCCTCTTTCTAAACCACGTCGCACGATATAAGGACCATGCCACATGGGGTTGAACTTTCCTTCCCCCAACGGTTCTTTGGCTTGGTAATACAAGAGGACCAAGTCACCCTCAACATATTTTCGAGAACATAAATAATTATCATACTGAACCTCAACACGTTGTTTATTTTCTTCGATAGTCGTAGAGGCATCTCAACGATGCTCATCTAGATGCTCTAGGTGCACAAGGAGTTCTTCAATATCGGATGTGTCAGGGAGGAGCTCAATTTCCAGTTTAAGGGAAAGGATTTCACATTCAATCAAAAGGATTGACTCCACACCATGTACTAACTGAAAAAGAGAAAAACTAGTGGAAGTATTAACTGAGGTTCGATATGCCCAAAGCGTAGGGTAAAGCATTAGATGCCAGTTAGATTTACTCTGGATGACAATTTTTTGCAAACTGGTCTTGAGATATTTATTCACTGCCTCTACTTGTCCATTTTCCTAGGGATAATAAGGGTAAGAATGATTGTGCTTAAACCCCATTTTTTATGCTAACTCCTTCATCATTTCATTCTAAAAGTGACTTCCATGATCAGTGACAATCTCCTTTGGGATTCTGATCCGGGCTATAATTTGGTTGAATACGAAGAATTCTATTGTCTTACCATTGGATTTAATAGTAGGCATGACCTCTTCCCATTTAGTGAAGTAATCCATGACCATGATAATATGTTGATGCCTCCTAGCCGAAGTTGGGTTACAGTCCATAAAATATACCCCCCAATTGGTGAAAGGATCGATGATGACTATTGGGTGAAGAGGGGTTGGATGCAAGTGCATTTTTCGAGCGAACACCTGGAAAGGGTGACACTTATTGACTGCTTCAACATAATCTTTAAAAATTGACGACCAAAAATATTCAGGTCGCAAGATTTTTTGGGTTTTCACAAGCCCAAATAGATGACCACCATAGGCCCCACTGTGACAGTCATTGAGAACCAACTCAGCCTCCTCTTGATTCAATAAATGACACAAAATATTATCTACTCCTCGATGATACAAAGTGTCGTCGATGGTAAGGTAGTTTTTAGCTTGATGTCGTATATGTCTTCGATCATCTCTTGATAGATGATGAGAGAACTTAAAGGTTTGAAGATAGATTAAAATGTCTCCATACTAGGGGTCTGAAGATGAGATAAGGAAGATATGTTAATCCATGAACGAATCGTTATGAATAACGTCCTCATCTATTTAAGGGAAGTATGATATTAACTCGACAAAAACTAGCGATTTCTTAGATTTTGCCGAAGCAAAATCAAGATCAAACTCTTGCAGAATAAAAATCCACTTATTGTGTTTTCCCCCTATGATACATCGGGTAAGGATGTATTGAAATGGATTGATATCTGCAACTATAATAGTTTTTCAAACCAATATATAATGTCGTAATCTATGAGCTTCATGTACAACGGCCTATGCTATCTTCTCGACGTGAGAGTATTTAAGTTGAGGACTGACTAAGTTTTGACTAAGATAGTATACAATGTGCTCGTGGAGATCATCGTCCTCATGAACTAGAACCATACCAACCGTCCTTTTGGACACGACGATATAAAACAAGTAATTTCTATTGTAGTCTGGAGGCTTCAACAGAGGTGTCGATACCAAGGCTTTCTTAAGAGCATCGACGGATTCCTAGGCTTGCTCATCCCATATAAATGGAGTAGCCTTATTCAAAAGACACATGAAAACCTTAGTTAAGTTGTCATAGTTCACTATAAACCGACGCAAGAAGTTATCCTTCCCCTGTAAACTCTCAAATTTATGAATGTTGTGTGGAGGAGACAATCGAAGTATTGTCTCAACCTTCATAATATCCATCATGATCCCATTCTCAGAGACTAAGAAACCTAAGAGACGACCAAACCTAATGCAGAAGATGCACTTGTGAGGGTTTAAACGGATGTGATAATAACGACATCTCTCAAATACTAGTCGAAGGTGAGTAGAGTTATCTACTCTCTTGCTAGAGTGAGCAACAAGATCATCAAGGTAAGCTTTGACAATATGTTTGAGATCGTGGAAAGCAAAGATCATGGCTTGTTGTAAGGTTTCTCCGCAGTTTTTAAGGACGAAATACATTTTACGGTATGCAAAATTACCCCAAGGATAAATAAACACTGTCTTGTGTTGATCCTCAGGTTTGATCTGAATTTGATTATATCTTGAAAATTTGTCCATAAAATAAAAAACCTCGCTTCTCACATACTCATCTAGAATCTGATCAATGAAAGGTGTAGGGAAGTTGTCTTTAGGAAAATACTTGTTCGGGTCTTGAAAATCCATACATACGTGGATGGTTCCTTGTTTATTATTCACGGGAACGGGGTTGGATACCCATTCAGTCAAGGGAATTGGGTAGATGAAACCAACATTAAGTAGCTTCTCTATTTTTGCATTAATAGCAGGGGCCTTCCTATGATTAATAGCTCTAATATGTTGTCGAACAGGTCTAGCATCCAAATAAGTCTTGATTTCATGTTCGACAATGCTAGGGTTTATCCCTATCATATCTTCATACTACCAAGTGAATACATCATGAAATTATTTGAAGAGATCAGTGTAGATATGAATTTCTTCAGGCAAACAATCCACATCGATATATACGTTTTCAATTTTTCCAGGAATTCAAGAGATGTCGATCATGACGGTAGGAGAAATATTTTCCATGTTTCCTTCAGCATAAATACCATGCGTATCTAGTGTTAACACAGCGTGACCAACCATATCACTCAAGGTATATCTAAATTTGTCATGTTCGATCCTAAAATGATCTAGGAGGATGTAAGAGAAATGATCCATATTTCCCCATCGCCTATCGGGACCACTCATCGCCTCTAAGATGGATTCATTCGAAGGAAAAGTATCGTCGAGGAAAGCATGTGAAAAAGATGATGAGGTTTCCAATACCGGTTCAAGAACAAGATCCCTTTCGTCTGTCTGCGAGGAGAAAGGATCTGGGTCAGAAGTGTGTGACTGGCCTTCATAGGACATGGTTGGGGAAGGTAGGCTCCAAGGATCATTGAAATATGATGTACATAAAGGAATAGACCTCATCAATGAATAAGACCTACTAGACATAGAATAAATGTGATGAATTGGTGCCATGAAATCAAAGGTACCCATGAGAGAGGAATACATTCTGACACTTATATCTTCAGTTGTCGGCTGAGAATTATCGATCATTTGGATCGAAAGTCGAACTAATGCATTAGTACTAGCATGAGCAAAGGACAATTGATCAATCATCACTATTTTCCCTTCATGAGAAAAACAAAAAGTGTGGAAAACATACAACACAGCCGCAGTCATGGCATAACTCCAATTACGCCCTAGTAATAAATTCTATTCAAGGGGTACATCAACCACCTCAACATCCACCTCCATTGTCTTTCCAACTAACTAGATCGAAAAGGCGGGAAGAATTATGTGGGGTCGGAAAGAATGACCATCAAAAGCGGTCAACATAGTCATAGATTGAGAGATATTTGGAGAGCCAATGGCTTTCCAACAGGTTAGGGACATCACGCACATTACAACACCTTCATCAATAACAATTTGTTTGATGGTATATTTCATGTAATCCACATAGATTTGAAATGCCACGTGGTAAGGAAAGTGAGGCTTAACATCTGTGACGTCAAACTTAATAACCTTTTACCCACACGGGTCTAGAGATCCTAACGTAGATAACAAGGCATTCCTCTATGAAGGACACATCTAGAGCACTTCCAAAGCCTTATCGCACAAGGGGTTTAAACTACATCTTTGACAATCAAATAGTTCCGGGAAGATCTGGAATTAGGATTGTGGGCAGAGAATTTTAGTACTCCTTTTGAAATACGAGGTGGAGGATCTGGATTTTCGATCTGCAAAGGTGTTTCCAGAGGAGGGGGAGACTCTGGACCTATAATATTCTATGAATAAATGTCACGAGATCGAGTGGCTACATTAATATGAGACTTGACCATATTAACGCAGAGATGGTCACATTCATGTTACAAGGGGTTTTGATTCCCGCTCGACACATTTTCAGTATTGGAGGACCCCAAAGCCATTTGTTGATTATGCAGAAATGGATTGGTCATCATAGTTTGCGGTTGAGATAAGAGCCTCGAGGCTTTCTCAAGTTTGGGGCATAGGTGGGTAAGGTGATAATATTTACAAATTTTACAAGGAAAATTCACTTTCCACTTTTCTTTCTTTCCCTCACCAATATTATTATTTGATCCATCATTGTTAGTGTTGTCCTTGGTTTTATTACTATTTCTCCCACACTTACGATTATTACCTCATCGTTTCTTTCTATTCCTACGTGGTTGTTGGTTACCATTTGGTTTGGTCAACAACTGTACAAAATGCACATTCACAGACTGAGTGGGAGTGGAGGATGAAGATGAAACTTGTCCTTCTACAAACTGTCTTAGAGACAACTCCTTCAACTAGTTCATCACCAATTCTGTAGACTTAGCATTTGTAGAGCCTATGATTCCATCGGCATGAGGCCCAGGATTTTGTCTAGGGTTGTAATTTGACCTCGGTGTGTCAGGAAGAATTTATTACAACATCCCGGATTGAGCATATATGAGGTCCATTTGCTAATATTTGAAAATATATTCTTCCTCACATGTTACCCTGGATGTAGAAAAATCCTTTGAAATATAAGGAAATAGGGATTTAAGGAACCACTCCAATATAAACTTTGGAGGAATGTAGGATTTAATGAACCTCTTTCATCTACTCCACTCTTGGATATGGTTTGATATATTTGTGGCTTTATCTTGGTGAAGGGTCGACAAAATTTCTATGCTGGCATCGTAACGAACCGACAATTGGAAGTGGTTTAGAAAGACCAAAACCATCTGATTAAAATTCTCGTACATTCCCCCTGGTAACTCAATGTACCCTTTTGCTGCAACCCTGGTGAGTGTGCATTGAAATAGTCTCAAACGAATAGAATTGTCATTAATAAAATTGGATGAGCACCAAAAATGAAAAGTAGTAACATTATCACTTGGATCCTCACCACTATTTCCTTCAAATTTTGAAATGTCCGAAGGAATCTTGGTGGGGATGGAGGGCCATGACGGATCGTGACACACTGGCTTATTCATTAATCTCGACAAATATGAGAAATTAAGCATGGCCAAAAAAGGGAGCTGGGGTTGCAACATCTGAGCCCATGCTCCCGGGAAGGATTGATGTTGAGTAATTGCATCCCATCCAGGGTTCTAGTATACACCATGGCCCTCTCTGGTATGGTAATATCCTCCTCCAAACTGATTCATAAGAGGATGTGTGGGAACCATACCTGTAGGAATGGTATAATTAGGGTTATAAACATTTCCCCCAACTGGAGTGGCTCTAGGATGGGGGTTTCCCATAGCACGAAACTGACTCCCCTCGAGTGGAAATCTAGAGGATAGAGGTGGATTCGTCATAACAAATGTGTTATTCGGAATTGACGTGGAAGAGGAAGGGGAAAATGACGAAACATAGGAAGTAACTTGCCCTCCTAGTTGAGTACTCCATATAGGAGCATTGAGACCAGGATTAGACCCGAGAGGAAAATGAGGTCGGCTTCCAACTGTAGGAGTCATTTGGGGAATATGACCTCCACCAAATGAGAGAGGAGTATGTGGAGGAGCCATGCCCCCAGGTCCAAGACTGGGATTTGAATTATTCACTGGAATCAAGGATGAAAGTTGTGATGTCATATTTGGCATACCAAAAGAGAAAGGGTTAGAGACCAAAGGTATGGATTGAGAATTATATCTAGGCATACCAAAAAGAGACCTGAAAGGGTTCGTTACTATGGTTTGAGTAGAAACCATAGGCCGGATATGAGTGATGACGGGAACCTCCGACACTACAACCGTCGTGACTGAAGAAGTCAAAGGAACCCCATTAACTACAATAGGTATAGGTGTCAAGGGATTCCCAGTATCGTTCTGAATTGACTCAGTACTCATAATTGTATAATCACAAGTCTAGTAGGTGGAGATAAGTGTACCACATTTATTAACTTTATGCCTTTTAGAAGGAAAAAGCTCAAGATGTGGTTGTAACTTCAAAAAACGGTGAGACCTATGTGGAAGATGGTATGGCTCCATGATGAATCAAGACTCAATATATAAAACCAAATTGTAGCGCCAACTAACAATCAAAGATCACACCAAAATAAACAAAAAGGCCAAATGCACACAAACATGATATAGTAGCTGAAAATGGGCCTCTCTCACTAGAGTAGGTATGCCTTTCCCAAGAGGGGCCTGAGACTCCCTTCAAAATATCATAGGTATTAGAATCATTTATAAGGGCCCTTGTGGGATTAACAACGCAATTGGTCAAATCCCCCTAGAGAGGTAATTCTCCATAAAGTTTGTTTGTTGTCCAATCCTTATCTAACCCAGGGTACCTACAGAATCACCCTTACAAGAAACCTATGTGGTTACCTATGTCAAGCAGATAAATCCACCATGATATAACCAATGCGCATGTGAATAGTCGTAAGTCAGGTCCACCGTATGGGTAGGCTAACAAATCTCAAAATATTGAAATCACCGCCTCTCATGGAGGTAAAGGTACTAGAAAGATCCCCAAATATGAATAGATCCCCAGAAATATCTCTGACGCTAAGAAGGTTTTAGAGGGATATCTCTGCAACCAACTTCGCACAACCTCATGCTTAACTCTGGTGTGAGCGGAGCGTTCTGACATCACTAATTTCACAATGGATTTCACCACTCTTTGGTCAGACAGATTTGTTTAGTTTAATATCCTTGGAGAGGTTTACTCACAAAATCCTATTCCCAGGTCCTATATCCTATGCTTGTTTCTGTACTCTGAAAAATAAAATCGTTTCTAATCAATTTTAATTAATCAACATAACTTTTAATGGATTTGTTTACTAAAGAGACGTGGTCATGAAACTGAGGATATTATGAATCAGCATATCAAAGAAATGAGTATGAACATAGTGCTAAGTCCTAATATTATATTCTCAAAAGATGGTAAGCTTTTAAAATTCAAATTTCAATGCAACTCTACAATTTCAATAAGATGCAATACTTCCACATATCTCAAGATCAATACTAAATAACCAAAAGAGAAAATGCCATAATGTAAAAATGAGCAATTTTTTTTGTATTTTCGATATAAAGAAATGAAAATGCAAGGATTGAATAGAAACTTGATATACATACCCTACTACAAGCAAAAATAGACTAACGAAGCAGGATACCAAGAAGCAAACACTCAAACCAAGATGCAAGGACAACCAATGAAAAATATGATAAGAAAGAAAACCGTCCGAAAATTCAACAATAATAAGGTTACTTATCACTTTGAAAGCACTCAACAGTTAGGACAATGACCCAAGAAGACTAAAAAACCATCAAAACTCACCCAACAAACACCAAACTCAACCAGTAAGCCTAAAACATTGATGTACACAATTGTTTGAGAAAAACTCACGTATTTACATGCCCTATAGAAGGACAACTTGCGTATGTATGCGTCTGTCAAGGGAAAACCCGCGTATATGTAGTAAAACACTTCTTGGGAAAGGGTTAAGCCAAGAAACATAGATGAAAATTAAAAATAGGTTGTGGAGAAGTCACCTGACAAGGAAATTTAGGCTAACAGAGAGAAATTCAAGGAGAAAAACACTCCAAACCCCCAAATAACAGATCAATCCCCAGTATGGTTTCCAATTATGTTACGAGGAAAATCACTCTATGGCATGGGTTAAACCACAATAGACAGAATGACTACAAAAATCAAATCTAATCCCAAGTATTGTATATAAATGAAAATGCTAATCAGATAAGATCAAGAGCCTACCACGTCTGAACGTTCGATGAAGACCACCATTGAGCAAACAACTCAAATATTTATACCTGCAACTTGTCCTCAAAAACCAAGATACACAAGAATATAATGATAATATATAATGTTAGCATATACAATAACATAATCCATTAACATTCATAACAAATACTCCCATGGAATAATAATTCAAATATTTGCAAGATATCAATTGGACGATAAAATAGTATTTCTATTAAAAAATGATCAACATAATTGTATAAGTGACAAACTTCTATGTCGAAACATCTTAGAACTGAGAAACCAAGTCCCTTCCAGGTGGGCCTCCACCACTTCAATCCTCCACCAAAGGAAATCTCATATAAAGGATACAATGAGGTTCTCCATGAAATAAGGAAGAGCTTGGGGGATGAACAATGTGTTTAGACTTTCAAGGATAAAGGGATGCAGACTCAATGTGAAGTGAAAATTTCTCCAGAGTATCTTTGCTCTCCTCTTCCACGGTTTGGATATGGCTCAATTTATAACCTTCAAATGGAACTGAAGGGCCGATTCTGAACGTTTATAGTATATGGAAGGTCAAGGATCATGGATCTCGTGATGTGACATGGAAACTCGACACAATTTTTTATTTTGAGCACTAAAATCAATGTACGTGGGCTGCAGTGGTGCAACCTATGTATACAGATGTTGTCTAACTGGTAGGGTGTGTATATGTGAAAAAAATGATTTTTTGGCTCTGGCAAGAACAAAAGGGGACTTCAAGTCTGCATAGGGAAATGGAAAGGTCATCCAAGCAAGTTGCACTGAGTGAGGAAAAATTTGGTATAACAATATTCAATGGGATATTTCATTGGATGAGACATAAATTGAACATCATTACAAGATTAAAAGTGAAAATTGTTGAACATATTGTCATTAATATGTTGTCATTGATGTCGACAATCATGATATATTGTTATGATAGAAAAATTAATCAATCATGAAAAATTATACAGTTGGCATTAATGTCAGGATGGACAATAAGGTCTGTCCATGTGTAACGAAGGGTCAATGATGGAAAGAGAATGAAACAGAGAAACAAGGTTAATCTCAGGAAGAAAATTATACTAAATATCAGCCAAAGAAAATTACCTTAAGGCTGAAGCAATTTGTGATTATTGTTGATCATGATAGGATCAACAATTATCCTATGATCAAATATCAAGAGAGATAGCGCTGCAGAAATCCCACAGGAGAAAATCTTACTGAACATGGGAAACCTTTATGAAAGATCAATCAACGGGAGCCATTCATCTATAATTCAAATGGAAACTTGACTGTTGGATCATAGAGGAAGACTGTGTAAAGAAGGAAAATAATCTTGTCCATTGATGTAGATCATGAGACAAACCAAGATTTTTGTATACACAAGCGCTAGATCAAGGGCATGGATTGATTGCAGAGCGTGAAGGAAGAATTAAACGATGTGTTAATTCCAATCCCACAATTAGTCTAGATTGTCATATTACAAGAGAAGAATCGTTGGAGGACTGGTCAACGATCAGATCAAGTCATGACCATTGGATACACAAGCGCCAGATCAAGGGAAATGATTGATTATGGAGCGAGAAGAGAGAATTAAACAATGCGTTATTTCCAATCTCACAATTAGTCTAGACCGTCAGATCTCATCGATTCGAAGATCGACGACTATGGTTGATCCACCAACAATCGCACAACTTCAATTGCGGAGTTTGGGAGACAAGATGAACCATGTGCAAGTTACGTTTCTACAATCCACACCGATCGTCAATAGTCACCCGCCAATAGATCTACGGTTCACATCAATTTCACTACCAAAGGAGCAGTTTTTATTATGGAACTCGACGATAGTTTTAAACGTCCTACTAGTTGAGGACCCTGCAATCATCCGTAATCGTTGATCTTCTCCGAGAGAATTCTCAACCATTAAATCAACTTGAGTGGAAGGACAGAGTAAGTCATAAAGGAGGACGTTTGCCACATCAGGAGATCCATGTCAACAGACCACGTCAACAAGGACACATGGCACAATCAAATGATGAAAAGTTTTAAGGTGCTATTAGCATTTCAGGTATGCATAAGTCATAAATCTGTGTGACACGTGGCAACCACTCGGTCAGTTCCATGCCAACAAGTAACGTCTGCAACTACGTCACTCTAGGAATATGTACTTCAATAGTTTCTCCACCAACAAATGGCTGGAGTCCCGAAGTTCCGAATTCTCGAAGTAAATAAGAATCATTCACTTACCTCTAGATTAATTCATGGTCATCGATTTGTTCGAAACCTATGGAAAAGACAGGATTGTCCAACTAATGAAAGAAGGAATATTGACCATCTGATCTGTTTCGACAAAATCTGATTCGAGAGATTTGAAAGGTTGCAAAGGGTCGAAGACCCGAAGGACAAAGTACCTAAGAATAGAGTCCCAACAATGGACATATGGGAGCTAAAAGGAAAATGGAGAAAGAAGAGGCAACACATAAAATAAGAATCATGTGGTTCTACACCTATGGTCATATGAAAATGGTTTGAAGGAAGCGCCTCATATAGATTTCATCTATGTAATTCGATAGAGAATTAACACCATAATAATACATAGAATAGGTGAAAGATCGAATGTGATATGTTGACGAATTGAGGACGCAACAGAAGCATGAGAAATATATGATGAGTCAATCCATATGTGATCAACTCATCAGGACAAATGAACTGATACATAGTCATGATTAAAAGAGAGTTCAACCATAGCCTGCAGGGGTGTGGTCTAGTGGCCAACGGACGTGTTGTTAAGGCGTTCGTGCTGCTAAGCAGGTCACGAGTTCAAACCTTGTCTTATCTGGAGGTAATGCTTGCGGGAGGTGTGGTTCTCCATAGGGGTTATAAGGCAGTTGACAAGATTCGACCCCGTGTCAAGCGAGTCAAATACCACCGCCGTTACCGATTCCCCTATATACAAAAAGAAAAAGAAAAAGAAAAAGAGAGAGTTAAATAATGAAAACATTATGAATAAAAAATAAAAATGAAAAATTATATTAATTAAAGTTTAATATTATTTAAATGAAAAGGTACAATGGTTCAAATATCAAAAGACACAATTTTTCAAATTCACACCAGTTGGAAGACTATATAAACAAGGAAGAATGGCGAGAAGAAGTGTAGTTGAATTTGTTGAAGTATATATATTTATATATAATGGATTGAACGAAGGTTCATTCTATTAGGTTGGTTCCTGTTTACAAGTTGGGTCTTGTATGAGGATTGGATTCCTCACATCTTAGTTGGATCTGAGATCAACAAGCAGGGACTTGTTATGAGGGTTGGATTCCTCATTTATCAGTTGGATATGAGAACTACAAGTTGGGTCTCGTAACAGAGAGATGGGTCTCTCATAATTGTTTGAAGATGAAGATATTCAAAGATTGATATCATGTATTCATTCATGTTAAATAAATAAATAAAATATTTATTCTTTATATATTGATTGAGAAAATGAAATAAATATATGTTGTTCAGTTCATTTATGAAAAGTGGAAAATTTTCCAAAGTTTTGTGACACTGATTCACCCCCCCCTGCTCGGTGTCCAAGTGTGGTTTCAACAATTGGTATCCCGAGGAGAAGGATCAGTGTCAAGTGTCGATTTCAACAATTGGTATCAGAGAAGGTGCCTCCAGCACAATTGAAACACTGAACTTATATTCATAAAAAGTGGGTGGAAAAATTGTTATCTCCACAAATGAAGCTCCCTTATTTGATGGAACAAATTATTCATCATGGAGAGAAAATATGAAAATAAATCTGAATTCAAGAGGATATGGGGTGTGGGATTCAGTAATAATCAAGCTCTGGCACTTAACTACTTCAAAGAGAAAAACCAAAAATGCAAAGGATGCAAGGAGAAACAATGCAAAGGATGCAAGGATAAACAAAGCAATTACAAGTCATGAACTTCGTTAAGGAAGGAAGCTATAGAAGTAAAAATGAATAAGAAAATTAAATGATATATCTCTCAAGGCAAAATAAAATCAAGAATGGAAACACCTTCAATGGCTATTGCTTTTTCTGTCATATATTTGGTCATAAAGCAATGGACTGCAAGAAACTAGAGAAATGATATACAAGAAAATCTAAAAACTCAATTAGATGTTGGAGACACAATTTTGTTGGGAACACAACAAAATTTTTTCATACAATGAGATGTTACAACTATGATAGGTTTGGGCACAAATCCAAAAAATTCAAGAGTTCAAAAAGTCAATCCTTAAATAAGTCATTCAAGTCAGTGAGAAAACCTAATAAAAGTTGGAAGAAGAAAGAAGATGAAAAATCTCCAAAAACACAATTAGAAAGAGAAGATCCAAAAAGAAGAATATCTCATAGAAAAACACGGAGAAGAAAATCTGAAGGAAAAAGCAAGAAAGATGATATTACACCTAAAAATGAGAAAATTAATAATAAAAATATGATGGGTGAAGGTCCTAATAAAGAATGCGAAATTCAATATGAAATAAATCAATCCCAAGAAAAGGAAGTACCTATAGAAGAATATGGCACAATATCAAATTTTGATGATGTCATAATTTGTTAACCAAAGAAAGAAAATACAAAAAGAAGTTTAAATTGGTTTCTACAAAATCAAAGGATTATCCCAAGAGTTTTTAAAAATTTAACATTTGGAAAATCTCGACTATCTATAGATTAGTGGTCAAAAGAAAAATCATCAGTAGGGTTAGTTGTAGAATACGAGAAGAGGAAAAATAAAGGTAGCAGAGAAGTTCAAGGAGTATCATTCAACAAAGATCATTTGATAACAAAAATGGTATTTAAATCAATTGGTATCATTCATCAATTGATATTCCCTTGAAATATCAAAGAAGAATAAGAAGAAGATCAAAAAGATCAGTAAGATTCATACTCTTGTTCTATTTGACAAAAGAAAGTCAATAAAAACTCAGGAGGAGTATTTTGGTTATTAAATAAGGAAGTAATTATATTAAGTTTTGAAAGACTTTATCACTACAAATGGGTATCACTACAAGTTGGTATCAAGAAGACTACTTATTTGAACACAAATATACCAATGGACTAAGATAAACAATTAGTAAATTGACAGGGGAAGAGATCTTGTCAGGAAGAGATACCCTTTCAGAAAAAAAAGGGGCAGAGTAGTTAGAGGCAGAGAGAGCATATTGATAGGGGCAGTTACCCAAGTTCATATTCTGGTCAACAACATGTAGACAGGCAGAGGTTGATCATAAGGGGAGAAACCCTTTTCTATTGATGTCAAAGGGGGAGAGTAAATTCAAAGGAGAAAAGTGTATGAAGTTAGTGTGTTGCCCTCAATGACAAAGGGGGATATTGTTGGACATATTGCCATTAATATGTTGTCATTGATGTCAATAGTGATGATACGTTGTTATGATGGAAACATGAATCAGTCATGAACAATTATACAGTTGGAATTAGTGTCTGGATGGCCAATAAGGTTTGTCCATATGTAATGAAGGGTCAGTGATGGAAAGAGAATGCAACATAGCAACAAGGTTAATCTCAAGAGGAAAAGTATACTAAAGATTGGAAAAAGAAAATTACCTTAAGGCTGAAGCAATTCATGATTATTGTTGATCACGATAGGATAAAAAATGATCCTATGATCAATTCTCAAGAGAGATAGCATTGCAGAAATCCCACAGGATCAAATCTTACTAAACATGGGAAACCTTTATAAAAGATCAAGCAATGGGAGCCATTCATCCAGAATTCGGATGCAAACTTGACCGTTGGATCATAGAAGAAAAATGCATAAAGAAGGAAAATAATAATTTCCATTGATGTAGATCACGGGACAAACTAGGACCATTGGATACACAAGTGCTAGATCAAGGGTGGGGATTGATTGTGGAGCGTGAAGGAAGAATTAAACAATGCTTTAATTTCAATCCCGCAATTAGTATAGACTGTCAGATTACAAGAGAAGGACCATTAGAGGATTGATCAATGATCAGATCAAGTCATGATTGTTCGATACGCGAGTGCGAGATCGAGAGAAGGGATTGATTGTGGAGCGCAAAGGGAGAATTAAACAATGCGTTATTTCCAATCCCGTAATTAGTCTAGACCGTCATATCTCATTGATTCAAAGATCGACGACAATGGTTGATCCACCAACGATTGCCCAACTTCAATTGCGAAGTTTGGGCGATGAGATAAACCACGCACAAGTTACGGTTATGCAATCCACACCGACCGTCGATCGTCGCCTGCCAATAGATCTATGGTTGGCATCAATTTCACTACCAAACGAACAGTTTCCATTGTGGAACTTGACGATAGTTTCAAACTTCGCTAGTTGAGGACCCCACAATCATCCCTAATCGTTTATCTTCTCCGAGAGAATTCTCAACCATTGGATCAAGTTGAGTGGAAGGAAATATTATGTCATAAAGGAGGACCTGTGCCACATCATGAGATCCACATAAACATACCATGTCAGTAAGGGAACATGGCACAATCAAATGATGACAAGTGTTAAGGTGCTATTAGCATTTCAGGTATGTGTAAGTCACGAATCTATGTGACACGTGGCAACCACTTGGTTAGTTCCATGTCAACAAGTGACGTCCGCAGCTACGTCACTCCGAGAATATGTACTTCGAGATTTTTTCCACAAGCAAATGCTCGGAGTCCCGAAGTTTTGAATTCTCGAAGTAAACGAGAACCGTTCACTCACCTGTAGATTAAGTCATGGCTGTCGATTTGTTTGAAACCTCTAGACAAGCCATGATCGTCTGACTAATGGAAGAACGGATATTGATCGTTTGATCTGTTTCAGTGAAATATTATTCAAGAGATTTGAAAGGTTGCAAAGGGCTGAAGACCCGAAGTATGAAGTACTGAAGAACAAGGTTCCAACACTGGACATATTTGAGCTAAAAGGAAAAGGGAGAAAGAAGAGGAAACACTTAAATTAATAATCCCATGGTTTTGTGCCTATGGTCATATGAAAATGGTTTGAAGGAAGCGCCTCATACAGATTTCATTTATGTATTTCGACAGAGAATTAACACCATAATAATACAAAGAATAGGTGAAAGATTGAATGTGATATGTTGACGAATTGAGGACACAACAAAAGCATGAGAATGATATGATGAGTCAATCCATATGTGATTAACTCATGAGGACAAATGAGCCGATACATAGTCATGATTAAAAGAGAGTTAAATCATGAAAACATTATGAATAAAGAATAAAAAGGAAAAATGATATTGATTAAAGTTTAATATTATTTAAATGAAAAGGTACAATGGTTCAAATATCAAAAGACACAATTCTTCAAATTCACACCAGTTGGAAGAATATATAAACAAGGAAGAATGGTAAAAAAAAGTGTAGTTGAATTTGTTGAAGTATATATATGTATATATAATGGATTGAATGAAGGTTCATTTTATCAGGTTGGTGACTGTTTACAAGTTGGGTCTTGTATGAGGGTTGGATCCCTCACATCTCAGTTGGATTTGAGATCAACAAGTTGGAACTTGTTATGAGGGTTGGATTCCTCATTTCCTTGTTGGATCTGAGAACTACAAGTTAGGTCTTGTAACAGAGAGCCGGGTCTCTCATAATTGTTTGAAGATGAAGATATTCAAATATTGATCTTATGTATTCATTCAAGTTAAATAAATAAATAAAATATTTATTCTTTTATATATTGGTTGAGAAAATGAAATAAATATATATTGTTCAATTAATTTATGAAAAGTGGAAAATTGTCCAAAGTTTTGTAACACTGATTCACCCCTCCTCTTTGTGTCAAGTGTCCATTTCAACAATATGATAAATGCATTTAGATCTCAAGAATCACAATTATCTATAAGAAATATTAAATAAATTAATAAAAGTTTTAGAGAAAAAAAACTAAATAAATGAATTAACTTATATTTGTATCTCAAGAATCACAATTTTATGCCACAAAAGTTGATTAAATTAATAAAAATTCTACACGAAGAAACTAAGTCAGTCAATTAACTCCTTATTCTGTGTCCTTTAAAGTTTTCTACATATGAAATGCTGCAAATATTCTCACCACTTATTTTGGAATCATTATATTACTTATGAATGTACATATTTTGGAATTATTATATTACTTATGAATGTTGATGTTGGAATTCTGTAAAGTTGTTTTGGGATTTTTTTCAAAAAAATCTTTTTGGTGGCAACTCTTGTAAGTGATCTTGACTCAATATATCACTTTTTATTATGCAGATGTTTGACATTGTATCAAGTGGTTTTTTCATATGTTATTTGAAAAATAAAATATAACCTAACAACCTTTTTATTAACCTTTAAATAATTATAGTGTTTAATTGTTTAGACATTGTTGTATTTTATTTATGTTTAATATAAGGAATATTTAAAATAAACACTTAGAAATAGACTTATTTTAGGATTGGGAAAAAAATGGTATTTTTCTCTTTCTATGACTTCGTTTTATAAATTATTGTTTTTTTAGTATGTAGGTTTCTACAGTTAGTCATAATTCTAGGGATTTTTCTAGATGCAAATTGTGTGTGAAGTTTTGAAATATTCAATGTTTCGAGTGGACATTCCACTCATCATCAGGGACAAAAGAAGCTTGATAAGTTGGAAAATAATGTTGAGTTTGTAATTATAGGAGGAGATTGGTAAGTAACTATTAGTGGGAAGAGAGAGAAGGTAATAGTTAGTAATAAATAATGAGAAATAATCATCAATATTAGGTATTTAATAATGAAAAAGTTTTAGGGTAAAATGTTGCGATTAGAAAATTAAGAATGAGAAGGATTGGTTAGCATGCGATTGAGATCACATCTTCGATTATGTTGGTTGAAGTGCATGAAAGAAGAGAGAACATCACACGACATCTCTTCAAGAAGTAATATCAACAACTCTTCTTGTCATTTTTATTCTCATATTTTCAAATATCTGAGTCTCTTTGATATAGTCCTCTCCATAGAGGCTAAGTATTTGAGTATGTAGGTTTCCACAATTAGTCATAATGCTAGGTAATTTTCTCGATGCAAACTGTGTGTGAAGTTTTGAAACCTCCAAAATTTCGAGTGGAAACTCCACCCATCATGAAGGGCATAAGAAGCTTGATAAGTTAGAAAAAAATGTTGAATTTTTGATTATAGGACGGTAATCATTAGCAGGAAGAGAGAAGGTAATAGTTAGTAATAAATAATGAGAGATAGTTGTTAATATCAGGTATTTAATAATGGTAATTTTTTAGGGTAAAATAAGTCGTTGCGATTAGATAATTAAGAATGAGCATAATTGGTCAGAATGTGATTGAGATTAGATCTTCTATTATGCAGGTGCAAGCAAGTGAAAGAAGGGAGAACATCGGATTCACAACATCTCTTCAAGAAGGTAATATCAACAACTCTTTTCGCCATTTTTATTCTCATATTTTCAAATATCCAGGTCTCTTTGAGACAATGCTCTCCATAGAGGCTAAGTATTTGAGTATGTAGGTTTCCACAATTAGTCATTATGTGAGGGAATTTTCTCAATGCACACTCTGTGTGAAGTTTTGAAATGTCCAATGTTTCGAGTGGACATTCCACCCATCATCACAGACATAAGAAGCTTGAGAATTCAGAAACGAGTGTTGATATTGTGATTATAGGAGGGGGTTGGTAAGTAACCATTAGCGGGAAGAGAGAATGTAATAATTAATAACAAAGAATGAGAAATAGTCGTTAAGATTAAGAATTTAATAATGGTAAATTTTTAGGGTAAAATAAGTCGTTGCGATTAGAAAATTAAGAATGAGCATAATTGGTCAGAATGCGATTGAGATGAGGTCTTTGATTATTCTCGTGGAAATGCATGAAAGAAGGGAGAACGTCAAAGTCATGACATCTCCTCAAGAAGGTAAGATCACAAACTCTTCTCACCATTTGTATTCTTAGCTTTTCAAATATATGGGTCTCTTCGAGACAATGCTCCCCATAGAGGCTAAGTATTTGAGTATCCAAGTTTCTACAGTTAGTCATAATGATAGAGAAGTTTTTGGATGCAAATTGTGTGGGAAGTTTTCAAACATTTACGGTTTGTAGTGGACACTCCACCCATCATCAGAGACATAAGAAGCTTGATAAGTCAGAAAAGAGTGTTGATTTTGTAATTATAGGACATAATTAGTAAGTAACCATTAGTGGGAAGAGAGAAGGTAATGATTAGTAATAAATAATGAGAAATAGTCATTAAGATTAGGTATTTAATAATGGGAAAATTAAGAATGAGCATAAATAGTCAAAATGCAATTGAGATCAGGACCTTGATTATGGTGGTGCAAGCACATGAAATAAGGGTGAACGTCTGAGTCACAACAACTCTTCAAGAAGGTAAGATAAAAAACTCTTTTGGCCATTTTTATCCTCAACTTTTTGAATATCTGGGTCTCTTTGAGACAATCCTCTCCATAGAGGCTAAGAATTTGGGTATGTAGGTTTCCATAGTTAGTCATAATGCTAGGGAATTTTCTAGAAGCAAATTGTGTGTGAAGTTTTGAAACGTCCAATGTTTCGAGTGGACACTCCACCCATCATTAGGGACATAATAAGGTTGATGAGTCGAAAAAGAGTGTCGAGTTTGTAATTATAGGAGGGGATTGGTAAGTAACCATTAGCGGGAAGAAAGAAGGTAATGGTTAGTAATAAATAATGAGAAATAACCATTAAGATTAGGTATTTAATACTAAATTTTTAGGGTAAAATAAGTCGTCGTGATTAGAAAATTAAGAATGAGCATAACTGGTTAGAATGACACTGATAGTAGGTCTTCAATTATGTTGGTGGGAGCACGTGAAAGAAGGGTGAATGCCAGAGTCACAACATATCTTCAAGAAGGTAAGAACAACAACTCTTCTCACCATTTTTATTCTCACCTTTTCGAATATTCGGGTATCTTTGAGAAAATCCTATCCATAGAGGCTAAGAATTTCAGTATGTAGGTTTCCACAATTAGTTAATGTTGGGGAATTTTCTGGATGCAAACTGTGTTTGAAGTTTTGAAACGTACAACGTTTCGAGTGGACTCTCTACCCATCATCATGGATATAAGAATCTTGATAAGTAAGAAAAGAGTGCGAGTTTGTAATTATAGGAGGGGATTGGTAATTAATCGTTAGTAGGAAGATAGAAGGTAACGATTAGTAATAAATAATGATAAATATTCGTTAAGATTAGGTATTTAATAATGATAAAATTTTAGGGTAAAATCAATCGTTGTGATTGAAAAATTAAGAATGAGAATACCTAGTTAGAATGTGATTGAGATAAGGTCTTCAATTATGCTAGTGGAAGTTCATGAAAGAAGGGAGAACGTCGAAGTCATGACATATCATCAAGAAGGTAGGATCAACAACTCTTCTCACCATTTTTATTCTCAGCTTTTCGAATATCTTGGTCTCTTTGAGATCGTCCTCTCCATAGAGGCTAAGTACTTGAGTATGCAAGTTTCCACAACTAGTCATAATGCTAGGGAGTTTTCTGGATGCAAAATGTGTGTGAAGTTTCGAAGCGTCCAACATTTTGATTCAATGCTCCACCCATCATCAAGGACATAAGAAGCTTGAGAAGTCAGAAAAGAATGTTGAGTTTGTAATTATAGGAGGGGATTGGTAAGTAACCATTAGTGGGAAGAGAGAAGGTAAATGTTAGTAATAAATAATGAGAAATAGTTGTTAATATTAGGTATTTAATAATGGTAAAATTTTAGGGTAATGTAAGTAGTTGCGATTAGAAAATTAAGAATTAGCATAACTAGTCAAAATGAGATGGAGATTAGGTCTTTGATTATGTTGGTACGTGAAAGAAGGGTGAATGTTGGAGTGAAGATCAACAACTCCTCTCGCCATTTTTATTCTAGTATTTTCAAATATCTGGTTCTCTTTGAGACAATGCTCTCTATAGAGGTTAAGAATTTCAGTGTGTAGGTTTCCAGAGTTAGTCATAATGGGACATAGTGCGAGGGAAATTTCTGGATACAAAGTGTGTGTGAAGTTTTGAAACATCGAACATTTCGAGTGCATAGTCCACCCATCATCACGAATATAAGAAGCTTGATAAGTCAGAAAATAATGTTGATTTTGTAATTATAGGAAGGGATTGGTAAGTAACTGTTAGCGGGAAGAGAGAAGGTAACAATTAGTAACAAATAATGAGAAATAGTCGTTAAGATTAGGTATTTAATAATGGAAAACTTTTAGGGTAAAATAAGTTGTTGCCATTAGAAAATTAAGAATGAGCATAACTTGAGATCTGGTCTTCGATTACGCTAGTGGAGGCGCATGATAGAAGGGAGAACCTCAGAGTGATGACATCTCTTCAAGAAGGTAAAATCAACAACTCGTGTAGTCATTTTTATTCTTATCTTTTCAAATATCCGGGGTCTCTTTGAGACAATCCTCTCCATAGAGGCTAAGTATTTGAGTATGCAAGTTTCCACAATTAGTCATAATCCTAAGGAATTTTTTGGATGCAAACTATGTGTGAAGTTTTGAAATGTTTTGAGTGGACACTCCACCCATCATCATGGACATAAAAAACTTGATAAGTCTAAGAAAAGTGTTGAGTTTTTTTTCTAGGTAACAAAGTTTGACAAAAACCGGACCAACAACAAGATTTTCATTATAAGCTCAACATATCACTTGTGAAAATTGAAACCAAGTAAAGAAAAAAAAAAAAACAATCATTTCTCCCCCATCATCCAAACTAAACACAATCAAGACAAATAATGGTAACAAATAACCCACACCCACATATTTTCAAGTTTCAAGCTATGTGTAAAACTCATGCATGGTCCGATTAGCGACGCGTTTTTAATCTTGATAAATGAATCTTTTGGTACGACTTCAAGATATCGCATGCACTATGGTGAGTGAAGAAACGGTACGGAGATAATGATATGCGTACAAATACAATAATATTATATCTCGATACAGTATTTTTGGGAGTTTGCGCTTATTATTATATTTGGATATAGTATGTATGGAATGTTACGCTTATTTCGAACAGGCGTGGCACAACCTTATCCAAGCACCGGAAATGAGCTCAAACTCACCGGTTGCTTAGCACTCTCTTACCCGGAGAGCATCCTACAGCTACCTTGGCCTGTACATAATCCAACTTATATTTATATTTATATTCTCTTAGCACGATGGATTGGGTAGACACGTGCCCGCTACTTAAACAAGAAAAACATCACAATATGATTCAATGAGAAAAACATCACATTCTGATTCAATGTTTGTCCCCGGAATGACTTCCATGTTGCTTATAATATTAATATTTGGGGAATCCGATGAGTTCTCTTTAATTTAGATAAAGTTAAAAGGCAGGAACATTTCCTATTCGATAGTCGACAGGCATTTCGTCGAAGGGTCAGTCCGACAGAGGTTCCCAGGGTGTTCTTTATGATCCTCAAATTGTTTATCAGGATTCGAGATCTGGTTTTGAAATTCGAAAGATCGAAGCGATCAAACCCTAATCTCGTTGCACAAAGATCAGGGAACCACTCTTTCTGTAAATCGCTGGCAAAGATTTACTACCTGTGAAAGTTCTCCAACGCTTTGTAAATTGCAACATTCATCCGCTATTTACCGTTAAATATGAGTATTCCTTCTGGGTTTCATTCAATATTCCTGTCTTGTAACAATGGCATAAACATGTTTGTCGATCCAGACAGTGTATCGGGTTCCAATCCATTTCTATCAACGCAACCTCTTGAAGATCTCCCAAGTTATAGTACCCATCATGCCCGAAGATCCAATTTGGTCAACAGCTGCAACTCTGGAACCCCAATCGACCATCACGATCTTTTAAATCATCCTTCTTTAATGGGAACAACCTGCAATTCCAGTCTTCCATTTCCTCATCGTTCTTGGTATAGCTTCACACGCACTGCCCAGACTAAGAAAAGACGCAACAACAAATTGATTGAAAGACAGAGGCGGAAGGACATGAAAACGCTATTTTCGAGGCTGAGATCATTAATTCCAGAAGAAAATCTTCGGGTATGTTTTTCCGCTGGATATCTAGGGTTTTCCGTAGAGTATGCAGCAAAAGTATTCGTTAGGGTTTTTTCCGTTTTCTGTTTTGTTTTCAATTTTATGAAGGGGCAGCTCCATATCTTGTTGCTCAGGGAAAACGTGCAGAGTCAGACCAAGTGCTTGGAGCTGTTAATTACATCGGTCATCTACAACAAAAAATCGAAAATCTTTCAAGAGAAAGAGATAGAATGAAGGCCAAATTAGATAGAAAAGAACAAGTTTCCTCAGTGAGTGTGGAATTCTCATCTAACGAGAAATTTTGCAGTAAACATCCGCGTCCCCAAGGATCAGATAGGGAATTCCCTACGGTGAAAATAAATTCCGACCATTCCGGTGTTAAGATCTCCCTTAACGCGTTCGAAGATCAGATTGTCTACTCCAATCTTCTACTGGCGCTGGAAGATTGCGGACTTGAAGTTGTGAATGCTACGTCTTCTTCGATTAATAACAAAGTGTTTCATACCGTACATAACAAGGTATTTTGCTATACTCGTGGCAACACAATAATTCCCTGTCTGCCCTACTAGAATCTAAACATACATATATCTACGCTGCCACAGGTGTCTGATATTAACTATTTCGTCGTGGACGACCTCTATGAGATGCTTCAGCATTTGATATCGGATAACCAGGCCGATCTACCGGCCCATGAATCTCGAGACGAATGTTTGTCGCCGCACAAATGAGGACTAAAAAGGTTTGACCAGCTCTATCGATATTAATGAAATCTGGAAGTGCTCTATGGATGATTACTTTGATTGCGCTCGTTTTTAAATATAAATGGTTAAAGGTAGCTCACGTATGAATTTGGCCTGGTTTCAGTGTAGAACTAGTAATGGTAGCATCTCTGGATAAAGGTAGCTCACGTATGAATTTGGGCTGGCTTCAGTTTTTATTGTAGAAGTAGGTAAAATAGCATCTATGAATTTCTGGACTGTACCGTACAGATATTTTAGGGATTTGGCCTCGTTTATATGTTTCAATAAATTGAGGTTGAGATAATTGAATAATCTAAAATATTAGAGGATAAAATAATTGATGTTATATAAATTATATATAATTAAAGTAAACAATAAATAATCATAATCAATCTAAAGGAACTATAATATATTATCAATTTTTTTTATGCGGATGATATCATTTTTATGGTAAGGAGTTTTCATGATTTTGAAAACGGACTAAGAATTTTTAAGGATTTCTGCTTCAATATGAATATGATTGATAAGACTAAGGTCATGATTATTAAATCCAATGAGATCCCTTATGATACCTTTGTATATGACAACAACAACTTGGAAAAAGTGACTTCATACAAATATCTTGGAATTGATATTCACCACAAGCTCAATTGGAATTATAGCATTGAGAAAATGATTATTAGGAGATGGAAAGCTTATTATGGGCTTGAAAACAATTGTAAATCAGCTCATCTTTGGAGTTGGGATAAGAATAAACTCCTCTTTGATACTCTTGTTACAAGTGTTATTCTTTATGGATGTGAATTTGTTGGAAACTGTCACAACAATTCATCCATGAATAGGATTTCAGATCCTATAATCCGGCGTTGGTTGTAACCAATACGACCAAGTTAGAATATGGATGAGATTACATTTAATAATCAGTTTCTAATGTACATTGCTATAAATTGATGTTGTGTGTCTGAAAGGAGTGAGAGCCTGCTGTAATTTCCATTAGCTAAATAATAAGACAACTGATACCTATGCTTGGTGGAGGTAGCCCAACTTTTGGGTGGACCACTTAAATTGTTGTGTTTCTTGTCTACATTCTTATTGATTATCTTATGTTAATTTATGTTTCTGCAATGGCAAATTAGAACAAGTGATATCAGAACGTGAGGAGGACGCAGGGAAATAAGGCCGCATGTTGAGGTTGTATGAATTCTCGGATATTTTTTCGGAGTCAAAGTGATGCTAGTTTAGCATAATTGGGAGCGCTGTTTTCATTTTCAGCGCTGGGCTATACCTATGAAGGGAGCACTGTTTTCGACACACTTATGATTGTTTAAATTTTGGAACCTCGGCGCTAACCTGTATTGGCATAGGGAGCATTGTACTGGAATCTCAGCGCTGGCCTAGGGAGCGCCGTAAAGGTCCTGATCTCCCGAAAGGAAATACTCGTCCCATCTCCAAAAGGAAAATTGGCATATTTTTTGCAAGAATTTAAAGGTATGGAGGCATTAAATTAAACAGTACTTTGGAACTAAATATTGTGGAGCCATTAAAAAGTGAATTTATTTTTTGAGGTGGAGCCATTAAAAAGTGAATTTATTTTTTAAATATCTCAAAAGTAGATTCACGTGGCTGCATAAATATATATATATATATATATATATATATATATATTAAGGTTCTTTTATGAAGTAAAAGGTATAAAGTAAATTTAAAAGGTGAATCTTTTAAAGAAGAGGAGAGGTTAGTAAAAGTTTTTTATTTTATTATACTTTGTAAGGATTATTTCTCCACATACTTTATTGAAAGGGCTTTGGATATTAGAAACAATGGTGTATGTTTTCTCTAATGAAAAAGATGGAGAGTGTTAAATTCGAAATTGAAAAGTTTAATGGTAAGAACAATTTCGAGATCTGGAAGGTTAAGATGCATGATCTGCTTGTGCAACAAGGCGTGGTGAAGACGCTTTTGGGAAAAGCAAAGCAACCTGCGTCTATAACAGACGAAGACTGGGATGAGATGGATGTGAGAGCACTGAGTGCCATACGCCCGTGTTTGGTCGACGATGTACTATTCAATATTGTTACAGAGAAGACAACAGCCGGTCTGTGGTCAAAGATGGAAAGCCTATACATGACAAAATCATTGACAAACAATATCTTCTTGAAAAGAGAATTGTACAGTTTGCGCATGAAGGAAGGTACACAAATAGTTGATCATCTGAATACTTTCAATACTCTTCTAGTCCAATTGTATAGCATGCGAGTGAAATTTGAATCCGAAGATAAGACAATTACATTATTGTGTTCTTTGCCTGTGTCATGGGATCATTTCATTACTTCTATTAGTTTCAGTTCGACAGAAAGTATTTAGTTTGATGATACTGTTGGAGCTTTACTGTCTGAGGAAACAAGAAAGAAATCCAATCTAGAAACCTCTGCATCTGAGGCATTGGTGATCAGAGGCAGACCAAAAGAAAGAGGACAGGGTCAGAGGGATTTCTCTCGGTCAAAGTCGAAGGGCAGAAAGAGCAAGCTCAAGTGCTGGTTTTGTGGAAAATCTGGACACCTAAAGAAGGACTGTTGGAAGCAACAACAAGCCTCCAAAGAAAACCTCCAAAAGGAGACGAAGGAAGCAAATGCAACCGAAACAGGTTTAGGTATAGTTGATGAAGTTTTATCAATTAGTATTGGTTCACGTCATGATCAACAATGGCTATTAGATTCTGGTGCTTCAAACCACATGTGTCTTCATAGACACTGGTTTATTACTTACCAGTCTATAGATGATGGAGTAGTTTACATGGGTAATGATATTTCATCTAAAGTTGTGGGAATTGGTAGCATCCGAATTAAAATGTTTGATGGAACTGTTAAAATACTAACTGATGTAAGACATGTACCTGATCTTAGAAAAAACCTAATCTCTTTGGGAGTCTTAGAAAGAGGAGGTTATAAGACTATTGTTCAAGGTGGAGTTATGAAGGTCTACAAAGAAATTCTATTGGTTATGAAATCAAAGAATGTTGGTAACCTGTTTCTGTTAGAAGGGAGGACTGAAAGATCATGCAACAGTGGTATCTAAGAACGACAGTGATTATGTTCTACTGTGGCATCAACGGTTGGGTCATATGAGCGAACAAGGATTAAAGGTATTAACTGATCGCAAGTTACTTCCTAGCCTAAAGTCTTCAAAGTTAGATTTCTGTAAGCACTGTGTTTATGGAAAACATAATAGGTAGAGATTTAAAACCGGAAGACACACCAGTGAAGGAATCCTAGACTATATCCATTTTGATTTTTGGGGACCATCCCCTACTATTTCATATGGAGGATCATCATATTTTGTAACTTTTATAGATGATTTCTCTAGGAAGGTGTGGATCTATATGTTAAAGAGTAAGGTTGATGTATTTACAGTTTTCAAGTAGTTTAGAGCTTTANTTATTACTTACCAGTCTATAGATGATGGAGTAGTTTACATGGGTAATGATATTTCATCTAAAGTTGTGGGAATTGGTAGCATCCGAATTAAAATGTTTGATGGAACTGTTAAAATACTAACTGATGTAAGACATGTACCTGATCTTAGAAAAAACCTAATCTCTTTGGGAGTCTTAGAAAGAGGAGGTTATAAGACTATTGTTCAAGGTGGAGTTATGAAGGTCTACAAAGAAATTCTATTGGTTATGAAATCAAAGAATGTTGGTAACCTGTTTCTGTTAGAAGGGAGGACTGAAAGATCATGCAACAGTGGTATCTAAGAACGACAGTGATTATGTTCTACTGTGGCATCAACGGTTGGGTCATATGAGCGAACAAGGATTAAAGGTATTAACTGATCGCAAGTTACTTCCTAGCCTAAAGTCTTCAAAGTTAGATTTCTGTAAGCACTGTGTTTATGGAAAACATAATAGGTAGAGATTTAAAACCGGAAGACACACCAGTGAAGGAATCCTAGACTATATCCATTTTGATTTTTGGGGACCATCCCCTACTATTTCATATGGAGGATCATCATATTTTGTAACTTTTATAGATGATTTCTCTAGGAAGGTGTGGATCTATATGTTAAAGAGTAAGGTTGATGTATTTACAGTTTTCAAGTAGTTTAGAGCTTTAGTGGAAAAGAGCACTGGTAGATCCATTAAATATTTAACAAAAAATAATGGTGGTGAATTTACGTCAATGGAGTTTGAGAATTATTGCAAGGAATTTGCGATCGATAGGCATAAAACCACTGCCTATACTCCTCAACAGAATGGAGTTGCTGAACGCATGAACATGACTCTTATAGAGAGATCAACGAGTATTCTTAGTAACGCCAATTTGCAGTAGGAACTATGGGCAGAAGCAGTAACTACAACTTGTTATCTGGTGAATCGATCACCATCAACAACAATAGAATGCAAAATTCCTGAGGAGGCATGGACAGGTCACCCTTGTAATTATTCTAATCTTAAAGTTTTTGGTTGTGATGCCTATGCTCTAATTTCGAAACATCAACGTTCTAAATTAGATCCAAAATAAAAAAGGCTTATCTTTGTTGGATATGGTGATGGTATTAAGGGGTACAGGTTGTGGGATCCTACTACCCACAAGATCACCATTAACAAAGATGTAATATTTGATGGATCATCTCTTATCAAATCAAATGTAGATGTTCAAATGAAACAACAAGAAGTACCTAAGTATCAACATATTCAATTTGAAACTAGTTCAAATACAGATGAAAGTGAACATGAACAAGTTTCTTAAGATGTTCATGAAGAAGTTCTTGCAGAAGAAAACATGAATGATGATGACATTCAATAGATTGTGGATGAACCACAAACTTCCCTAAGGAGGTCTACATGGGTCAGAGTTCCTCCAAGAAGATATGATGATTTCGTTTCATCAGTTTCATTAAGTATTAATGATGATGAACCTTCGTGCTATCAGGAAGCTGTGAAGGGTTCAAACAATGATAAATGGAAAGAAGTGATGAAGGATGAAATGAAAGCATTAGAGATGAATGCTACATGGGACATGGTAGAGCTTCCAAGAGATAGGAAAACTATAAGTTGCAAGTGGGTCTACAAGTTGAAGAAAGGTGGAAAGGTACAAAGCAAGGTTGGTTGCGAAAGGGTATTCTCAGAAAGAAGGTATTGACTTTCATGAGATTTTTTCACCAGTTGTAAAGTCTGTTTCAATTCGAATTGTGTTAGCATTAGTTGCATTGCCTGATTTGGAGTTGGATCAACTAGATGTTAAAACTGCTTTCTTACATGGAGATTTGGATGAGGAAATTTACATGGAACAACCGGAAGGGTTCGTTCAAAATTGCAACAAGAAATTTGTTTGCAGGCTTAAGAAATCATTGTATGGTCTGAGGCAGTCGCCCAGACAATGGTACAAGAAATTTGACTCTTTCATGGTGAGCCAAAATTATACAAGTAGTGAGTATGATCATTGTGTCTACTTTAAGAAATTGAATAATGGCATATTCATTATCTTAGTGTTGTATGTTGATGATATGCATTTAGCAAGAAAAAACATAACTGATATCAATAGGTTAAAGACTCAGATGGCTAGGACGTTCGATATGAAAGATCTAGAAGCAAAAATAAATATTTTGGGCATGGAGATATTCAGAGGCAGGAGGAATGGTAAGCTTTGGTTGTCACAATAGAAGTATGTTGAGAATATACTTTTGAGGTTTGGTATGAACGATGTGAAACCAATTTCAGTCCCTTTGGCTTCCCATTTTAAGATTTCTTCAAGTTTATGTCCTAGTACAAAAGAAGAAAATAAATATGTGTCTCGAATACCATATGCTAATGCAGTAGGAAGTCTAATGTATGCGATGGTTAGTACAAGGGCAGACATTTCACATGCAGTTGGGGTTGTCAACAGGTTTATGGCAAATCCAGGTAAAGAGCATTGGGCAACAGTGAAATGGGTGCTTCGGTATCTGAGGGGCACAAGTGATTACTATATCACCTATAACAATGGTCGTGAGTTAGTCTGTGGATATGTTGATTCTGATTTTGTAGGTGATTTGGACAAGAAAAGGTCGACTTCACGGTATATCTTTACTCTTGCAGGTGGAGCTATTAGTTGGATGTCAAAGCTACATAACATTGTTTTTTTATCCATTACAAAAGCATAATATGTAGCTGCTTCACATGCTTACAAAGAGGTAGTTTGGTTGAAAGGTTTGTTTGGTGAGTTTGGAAGGATGCAAGACAAAGTAAAGTTACTTTGTGATAGTCAGAGTGTTATTCACTTGGCTAAGAATCCAGCCTATCACAGTAAAAAAAAACATATACCTATAAAGTACCATTTTGTAAGATAGGTCATCGATGAAGGTGGAGTCTCTCTTGATAAAGTGCATACAAAAGAGAACTGTGCAGACAGGTTCACAAAACCAGTATTGTTAGAGAAGCTACAATGGTGCCTCGCTTCTCTTGGCTTGCAGAAAAGGTGATGAACAGAAACAGGAGCAAGGTATCAGGATAATTGTTGTCAAGGTGGACATTGTTGGAAACAGTGACAACGATTCATCCATGAATAGGATTTCAGATCCTATAATCCGGCATTGGTTGTAACCAATACGACCAAGTTAGAATATGGATGAGATTACATTTAATAATAAGTTTCTAATGTACATTGCTATAGATTGATGTATGCCCGTAGAGGCTAGTGTGTGTCTGAGAGGAGTGAGAGCCTGCTGTAATCTCCATTAGCTGAATAATAAGACAATCGATACCTATGCTTGGTGGACGTATCCCAACTTTTGCGTGAACCACGTAAATTGTTGTGTTTCTTGTTTGCATTCTTATTGATTGTCTTATGTTAATTTGTGTTTCCGCATTGGCAAATTAGAACAAAATTATGGGGATGTAGTATCTCTTGTGAATCGTGGAGAAAGATAGAGCAAATACAAAATAATTTTATAACCTATAATCTGAAAATTAAAGGAAATACGCCCTATCCCATCCTCCTCTTAGAAACAAGCCTCTCCCCCATTGAGAGCATGGCTATGACTAGATACCTAATGTATAAGAACAAGTTACAAGTTAAACAACATGGAAGACAAGAGGCTACCTAAAATTTCTTCAAAATTAAGTCATAACCACCATTGACTCAAGCAAGGATGGCATAAAGAGGCTCTGTCTTAGCTAAACTATTGGGGAATCATGGAACAAACCATTTTGCAGAAAAAAGATACTATTAAAAAAAACGTCAAATTAAAATTTAAAGAGAAAATGTGGTGTGATAAAGAGTTAGAGGAAAAAAGAAAATTAAGGTATTATAAAGATGTAATCAACCCTAATCTAGAAGATCAGAATGATCTATCTGTTTTAACAAGTGTAAATAAAAAAATAAGCATTGCTAAGATAACAACAAATTCTCACGAGCTCCATAGTGAAACTGAGTGTTGGTCAATTCCTAAAACGCCATGGGATGAAAGAGTGTGTCACCTTTGTGACACTAATAAGGTTGAATATGAAAAACACTTTCTCTTAGATTGTCCAGCCTACACAATATTAGAACTCATTTTCAAAATATTTATCACATTACCAACCTTCCTAACATCTTAACTCAACAAAAGTATGGTGATCTTGGAAAGCTTCTCTTAATGCTTTTCGAGCAAAAAAACAAAATTTTAAAGAATCACAAGTAATCACTTATCCTCTTAAGATAAACTAATTCGATCTTAGTGGACTTTAATCATCATCATCATATCAGAGTTAATCAATATAATAATAATTAATCTTAATTCATCATAATTAATTATAGTTTTTCATTGTCATCAATCTATTACAATCATTTTATCTTCCATTTAAATTACTATTGCTTTATCTTATTTGAATGAATAAAAGTTAGTTATTATATTGTTATGTTGTCCTTGATATTAAATAATTTATAAATAAAATTAATAAGATTTTTATGGTTAACTCATCTAAATATAAATATCATTTTATTTTCCATTACTATTGGTTTATCTTATTTAAACATTATTTTATCTTCTATTATTATTGGTTTATCTTATTTAAACATTATTTTATCTTCTATTATTATTGGTTTATCTTATTTATAAATACCATTTTATTTTTCATTATTATTGGTTTATCTTATTTAAATATTATTTTATCTTCCATTACTATTGGTTTATCTTATTTGAATGAATAAAAGTTAGTTATAATATTGTTATGGTGTTTTTAATATTGAATAATTTTTAAATAAAATTAATAAGATGTTCATGGTTAACTCATCTAAATATAAATATCATTTTATCTTCAATTACTATTGGTTTATCTTATTTAAATGAATACAAGTTAGTTATTGTATTGTTATGTTGTTTTTAATATTAAATAATTTTTAAATAAAATTAATAAGATATTCATGGTTAATCCATCTAAATATAAATATTAGTGATATTGTAAATGTTTTGAAAATGGGTATTAAAACTGTTTTGAAAATTAACTAGATATTGTACATTATAATTACAAATTTTATAAATTCAATTCTTTTTTCATATATATTTATAAATTTAATTAATTTTTCTTATAGTATTTAAATTTTATTTACTTTTTAATATGAAGATTAGGTAGTCCAAAGGGTTTGATTCAATGGTAAAAGATAGGAGTTTTTCATCGTTGAACAATGTTTTCTCGTGAGGTCTTTACCTAGAATCATGGGGACACACAAAAAATATATGGAATTTGTAGTTTTTCAACATGCAAATACAAATCTATTTATTTATTATATATGATTAGAATGGAATAATACCTAATAGTTATTAAATCATGCTATTCAATTATATCATATATTCATAAATTTAAATACAGAATGTAAATTAATATGATGATGAAGATGATTAACGTCCACTAAGATCGAATTGGTCTATCGGACCTTAAGAGGGTAAATGATTACTTGTGATTCTTTAAAATTTTGTTTCTGTGCTCAAAAAACATTAAGAGAAGCTTTCCAAGATCACCATACTTTTGTTGAGTTAAGAGGTTAGGAAGGTTGGTAGTGTGATAAATATTTTGAAAATGAGATCTCAAAAAACATTAAGAGAAGCTGTCTAAGATCACCATACTTTTGTTGAGTTAAGAGGTTAGGAAGATTGGTAGTGTGATAAATATTTTGAAAATGAGATCTAATATGGGTATAGGATGGACAATCCAAGAGAAAGTGCTTTTCATCTTCAACATTATTAGTGTCACAAAGGTGACACACTCTTTCATCCTATGGCGTTTTAGGAATTAACCAACGCCCAATTTCACTATGGAGATCGTGAGAATTTGTTCTTATCTTAGCAATGATTATTTTTTTCTTTACACTTGGAAAAACATATAGATAATTTTGATCTTCTAGGTTAGGGTTGATTACATCTTTATAATACCTTAATTTTCTTCTTTCCACAACTCTTTATCACGCCACATTTTCTCCTTAAATTTTGATTTGACATTTTTTTTTAATAGTATCTTTATTTAGAAAAATGGTTTCTTCCATGATTCCCCAATAGTTTAGACAAGACCAGATGTCTTTATGCCATCCTCGCTTGAGTCGATGGTGGTTATGACTTGATTTTGAAGAAATTTTAGGTAGCCTCATGTCTTCCATGTTGTTTAACTTGTTCTTATACATTAGGTATCTAGTCATAGCCATGCTCTCAATGGGGGAGAGGATTGTTTCTAAGAGGAGGATGTGATATGGCATATTTCCTTTAATTTTGAGATTGTAGGTTATAAAATTATTTTGTATTTTCTCTATCTTTCTCCAGGATTCACGAGAGATACTACAACCCCAAAATTCACATCCATAAAGAATAATAGGTGTAACAAGAGTCTCAAAGAGGAGTTTCTTCTTATCCCAATTCCAAAGATCAACTGATTTACAATTGTTTTCAATACCATAATAAGCTTTCCATTCCCCAATAATCCTTTTCTCAATGCTATAATTCCAGTTGAGCTTGTGGTGGATATCAATTCCAAGATATTTATATGAAGTCACTTCCTCCAAGTTTTTGTTTTCATATACAAAGGTATCATAAGGGATCTTATTGGATTTAATAATCATGACCTTACTCTTATCAGTATTAACAGTCATACCCATATTGGAGCAAAAATCCTTAAGGATTCTTAGTTGGTTTTCAGGATCACGGGGACTCCTTTCCATAAGAATGACATCATCAGCATAAAGAAGAAGATTGATGACTATACCAGTGAGAGTAGGGCCGACACAAACTCCTTTTTCCAAGCATTCTTCTAACTTGTCAATGTATATGCCAAAAAGGGTAGGGGACAAGGGACAACCTTTTTGACTCTGATATTGCAGTTAATCTCTTTTGACCAGCCCGCAGTGTTTTTAAACTTAGCAATAAATTTCTCATACATCCTTATTGTAGTAGCCCTTAACTCAAGAGGCACTTTTATCTCTTCCAACCTATTCCAAAGGTTTTTCCTAGGAACCATGTCAAAAGCTTTTCTAAAGTCAACAAAACAACAAAAAAGATTGGTTTTAGTATTGCGGAACTCCTTTGCAATGATCCTAAAGGTAACAAGATGGTCCACAATTGAATGATATCTCTTAAGCATGGCTTGGCCTTTAGCTCTTTTATCGTGGATTTCCAGCCAAAGGCTAATCTTCGTTTCCAAAATAATTCCATAAAGCTTGGCTAAAATCGGGCTAATCATAATGGTCCTATAATTAGAGGGAATGTTTCTATCCCCATTTTTAAAAATAATAACAATGAGGCTTTGTGTCGAGGGTTTAGGGAAGCCCTGCTTGACTGCTAGATTGAAGAGCTTGTGTATGTAAGGGTTAAGGATTGGTCCTCCGATTTTAAAAATTTCAGTTTGGTAGCCTTTAATGTCCTTAGCTTTCCCATTTGCAAGTTTCTTAACCCTAAACTCTATGTCATCTAAAGAAAAAACTTCTTCCTTTGTAGGGACAATAGGAATGGTGTCCATGGCATTAGGGAACTTGTAAAGACTTTTAATGTAGGAATTACAGTCCATTAAGGGAATCCTATTATTTTATTTAGTATTGCGTTTTAGAGTTTGACTCCAGAACTTCTTAGGATCCAACTTGTATAGTTGTGAAAGTTGCTCTTACCTTTTATTGACATAGTATATTTTTTTCCTTTTAATTAGGGCTTTGTACGTATTGATCTTATCGAGTTTTAAGGACTCATTATAAGCATCCATGATGGCTTTCCTAGCAATTTTACATTCTTTATCATACCAAGGGTTGTTCATTCTATTATTCTTTTTATAGGACACCCCGAAAGAGAACTTGTTAATAAAAGTGGAAAGTTGATAACCAAACAAATTCTCAATTAGGTCTTTGTAGCTTCTTTTGTAGCTATTAGATAAAACAAGGTCCTCATCTAGCCATACCGGATTATGTTTGGAGTCATTACTTAAAATAGTAGCTTGCTTAGTTGCAGTCCTAGCATTAAAGTGTCATAGCAGGAGGATATTACCTTCATTTTTCTAATTATAAATATCTTGTTCTAAATTATTATAGGGACAATTTTTATCTAGATTATTTTTCCTATAAAAAGTAGAATTAATAGGTGCAAAATAAAAAATTTCTATATACATCTTCTTAGCATTGGTGTTTGAAATTTCTATCCAAATGTATTGATTAAGAGGGTCAATCTTATGAAGTTGAATGTGAGGAGAAATGCTCTTTCTAATATAACAAGCTATACCTCATATCCCTCTATGGTGGGATTTTTTGTTCCATGCCGACCACAAGACACATCCTTCCATGTTAGGTACCTTAGACTCCTCATGCTCCCAAGTTTTAACTAGACAGATAATATCAATATCACTCGGTATCCAACTTATCATATGACCTTTGTGCCATGGAAAGCTACGACAATTCCAAAAAAGGATCTCGAGTGTCCCAAATTCATATTTATTATTATCCTTCTAGTCTCTATCCCTAACAATATCTTTCCATTTCTAATTATTCCCCATTTTCCTTCTTTCCTGTCTTATTTTACCTTTTGAACTTCCTTCCTTAATTCAGCTTGGTCTTCGGGAATGAGGTCTTCATTTATAAATATTTCTGACCCTTTTAAGCTCGAAGATTTACTAAGTATGTTATATTTATGGTCATTGTAACTTACTTTGACAAGGATCAACCTATCTTTATGATCAATTATTTTTCCTAGCCTCTTTGCTTCTAAGATGTAAGTTGTATCAATTTGTGATTTAGTTTTTAATTCTTCTTTTACTATTGCTAGCGTATCCTCCTCTTGTTGTTCTTTTATACCAAAAATTATGAGGTTCAAGGTGCTTTTGTTATGATCATGGTCCAATTCGATTAGCTTATTCATTTCATATTTGATGGGTTTGATATACAATTTGTTTTCTATATTATTGAGGGTCAAATTGTTGGTTAGTTTTTCTTCTAGCTCTTTAATCCTTTCTCTCAAGTTGTGATTTTCTTCAACCCCTCCTTCTTGGGCTGATTGTTGATGTTTTTTCATTTTTTGAATTCTATCCTTCATTGTTTGTAATTCACTCTTTAAACCTAAGAATCTATTTGAGTTTGAATGGTATCTTTAATTTTTTTATCAATCATTCCCTCTAACTCTATTTGGAGTTTTACGTCTCTTTCTTCACTCCTTTTTCCTAATGTTTCTAACTGTATTTGGATTTTGGCATCTCTCTCTTCTCTTCTTTTTTGTATATAATCGTAAAGGATTTCTACGGTGATTTTGGGGGGCCTCCCCTTGTTAGGGTTAGTTTTTGAAATAGGTGGTGGAGTGCTCATATTGAAAATAAGAGAAAAAAGATGTAACAATTATTATTATGGATTGACCTTGTCTCTCAAATCAACTATAACTTATGAAACTTAAAATAAATAATAAATAAAATATATTTAAATCTATTTACGAAGTAGTATTCCCGTTCAAAACCTAGTGTTCACGTTATCTAGTATTCTTCTCATTCAAAACCGCAGATAAATAAATTCAAAACCCCACAGAAGTAGTATTCTCGTTCAAAACCAAACCGCAGAGAAATAAATTCAAAACCTAAATAAGTAATTAATTTTTATTTATTATTTAATATAAATATTACATAAATATTAAAAAATAAAATTTATTATTTAATTTTATATAATTATTTAAAAGAAAAAATTTAAATATAATATTTATAATATATATAATAATATTAATTTTTATAATTTGTTAATTTACAAAAATAAAAAAAAATCTATTTTTAATATACTATTTAATTAAATAATTAAAATAATGATTCAAAATAATTTATTTTGATAAATTATTTATCAAATTGGTTTCAAGATAATAATCTTAATTGTGGTCATCATACTATATCAATAGACATAGTATGATGATGATATGTGAGCATAAAATGTTAAAACAAATCTATTAAAATTCTCTCACCAGTTTTCTTAAGATTCAATGGATCAAAGTTTATTTAGTGATGTTAAAACAAATCTATTAAAATTCTCTCACCAGTTTTTTTAAGATTCAATGTATTAAAGTTTATTTAGTGGAAAATCATCATCATTTAAAGTTAATATTTAAAAAATTATATAAATAGTTTTATATATCTCAAGGGTTTTCTCAAATAGTTATCCACAATGTCATTACACAATGTCATTACTTATTTAGCTATTAACTAGTTTTATGAAATTTCTAAAAATGTCATTCATAAATATGGGTGTTTTCTTAAGATTCAATGGATCAAAGTTTATTTAGTGGGAAATCAACATCATTTAAAGTTAATATTTAAAAAATTATATAAATAGTTTTATATATCCCAAGGGTTTGCTCAAATTGTTATCCACAATGTCATTACTTATTTAGCTATTAACTAGTTTTATGGAATTTCTAAAAATGTCATTCATAAATATGGGTGGGTGCATTAGTGTATGTTGATCCAATGTTTACTATATGAATGATGAGAAGAAAGGTCTTTTTACCATTTGGTAACTCTTATGGATTTGGATATGAAATAAATTTTATTTATTTATGGTCTATTTATTTTACTATTTAGTTTTATATTTTTCTTTCAACAAATTTTGGAGAGAGAATGGGGGTCTTAATAGAAAAATAGTAAGAATTTTAATTGTGTATAAAATTCACTTTCTATTTTATAAAAAAATTGATACAAATAACATTATTTATAAATGATAAGAATGGAAGTGAGGATATCAAATTAATAAGGATGTTGATGTAGAACAAGGATTTTCCATTTCTCTAATATGATTTTGCTTATTTGTAGAAAAATTAGAATAATGGTGAAACCATGTTGTTAGCAAAATACAAAACTAACTTTTTAAAACATTTTGTTAGAGTTTGACTAATATTATTGTGATTGAAAATCTCATAAGTTCATTCTTTATATAAAAGAAATGAAAATTAATTCAATTATGATGTTGAAAATATATGGTTGTCTTGTTTTGAGCCTAGGTCTATCACAAGAATCTTGGAAGAAAGATGAGAATCTTCATAAAATATTTTTATTAGAAAAAATAGGTGTTAAAGTATGGACCAATTACATTATCACGATGTTAGTAGAAAAAAATAAGTTTAAGTTGTCATCATTATAGGGATATGTGCTAGGTCAATCTATGATTTATTTGATCAAAATAAATGATGCAACATGATGTTGTGATCAAAGTAACACAAGGAAAGATTTAATGCCACTTGATACACTCCTAGGGATTTTAGATTAGAATCACACAGCTAACACACTCACAACAAACCACAAAATTGTAAATGCATTAACATAAAAAACATTTCACACACAATTTGTTATAAAATTAAAATATAAGAAATAATTTTACCAAAAATATCTACCACTTATCAAATCAATGACTAATGCTTTCAAGTCTTATTACATTCCTAAATCCTATGCGATGTATTTGTATCACATAGGACTATCTACATGGACATAATACCAAACAATGGAGAGCCAAAACCGTTTCTTCAATTACATATGCCATATTTATGTTTGAGGATGCAAGTGTTTGGTTTGGGAGAATTTTCACTTCCATGGGTAAATCAAACATTTTAAAAATTAACTTATGACTAATAATTGACCCTTCAACTCCCAACCCAAGGGTGAGTTTGAATATTTAAAGTCCAATTGGAAAATAAAGAGGAATTGACCCTTCAACTCCCAATCCAAGTGTGAGTTTGAATATTTAAAGTCAAATTGGAAAATAAAGAGGTGGTTGAAATTTTTTCATTTTCTATTTTAGATTGTAATTAACTTATTTGAACCATTTATTTTTCTATGAAATTTGCAGAGAAGATACATAAATATTTCCTTCACATGTGCAGAAATTTTAAACTCTAGATTCCAATATTAACCATGTGTAAGATAAAACACTAAACCGGGCTATGTCTAGAAAATTTGGTGTGTAGTTTCTAAATAGGGCACATCGCTTAAACTATAATTTTTTATGAAATTTGGTGAGTAGTTAAAGGAGTATTACCTCTACAACATAAGAAAATTTTAATACTTAAATATAAATGATTAGAGTTCACTGATCAAAATACTAGGCCTTTGTCAACACAAAAATATAATTTAGAAAGTACCGAGTGTTAGTTTTGGACACCTGCATTTTAATGATTAACCCAACAAAATCAACATAGTAAATTAAATACCATTCATTTATGATAGCATAATCAACATGAGATAATGGGTTATGAGAGGTTTCAAAGAGAGATAACTTATACTTTGGGTGGAAAAAGGACCATTGAGCTCTTGATATCAACTCTTGCCAATCCAAAATGAATAACCACTACCATGTGGGGGTGATGAATCTACTTTCAAAAAACCTCTCAATTACGCTACGTGAGATCCTATTGAGCCTTCAATCAATTATCTATGCCAAATTTTAATCAGCTTTTATTTTATTTTAATTAATAAAAATTAGTTATTATATTGTTTTGTTGTTTTTAATATTAAATAATTTGTAAAAAAAATTAATAAGATGTTCATAGTTAACTCATCTAAATATAAATATTAGTAATATGCAAATTTTATAAATTCAATTCTTTTTTGTTATAGTATTTAAGTTTTATCCATTTTTAATATGAAATTTAACTAAACTTGTTTTATTTTTATTTTTTATATATATATATATTTTAAATTTATTAAGAAATGATTTTAATATAACTTAAATTAATAATTATTTTATAGTTAATAGTTTTATAATCAACTACTAATTATTATATAATTATAATAATAATATGTATTACTTTTATTTAATTATTATAAACTCTATTTCATAATTGTATTAACATAAACATGATTACGATTTTCAACCTAGAAATACAAAATTGAGTTGGAATTTGCATTTTTTCTGCAAATACAAATCTCTTTATTTATATCATACGATTGAGTATTATTATATAGGATTGAGTATGGAATAATACCCAATATATGATTGAGTATAGATACAATTTCTGTTTTGAATTGTAATAATATTATTCTTGGGTTTTTATGTATTTTTATGAGAATAATCTATGTAGTTTTTCTAGGTTTTTGGCTTAGGAGAACTTTTGTGTGGTTTTCAGAATGCTCTATGCAATTTTGAATATTTTTTACCTCCACTTGGCCCGTGTTCGTAAATTATTTTTGTCTTCTTCAATTGAATGAGCACATGGACATCTGAAATGAGGTTAGTCGATTCAATTTTAATTTAAAATGTATTTATAATCTATTAACCTCTGAAAATTAAAGAGATTTAAATATATTTTATTTTATTTTTTAATTTTTATTTTAAGTTTCATAAGTAAAAGTTGATTTGAGAGATAACAATTAAGGAATTGTCTAGCTTTATACGAAATGGATTTTTTAGGCAGAATCCAATGATATAAATTTACATGAATCACTATTTTTTGTTGTTCAAAATCCATTTCTGAATGCAGAGATGGATTCGACATGCTGAAAAACCCCTATGGAATTCAAATATATGAATCTTACAATTTCTCACCGGATTTTGGAAAAATGTCCCCGAAGAAAATCATCGTTTCATAGAACGTTTAGCCTATATGACAATAATTGATATCATTATTATCAATTACATGAAATATTTTCCATTTTTAAAGTCAATCCAAAATAATAATTGTTACATTCTTTTCTCTTCTTTTCAATTTGAGCACTCCACCATCTATTCCAAAAACTCAGCCTAACATGGGGAAACTCTAACACCCATGTTTTCCTAATCTTGTAAATATAACTATAACTTTCCAAAAGACTATGACATACTAGATATGCGTGAATGATGGATTGACGAACCTTTTTTTTATAAAAGGTAATAAATGTATTTATGTTATTAATTTAAAATGGATAGTGTTGCATAATTTTTGAAATGGGGGTTTGCCAAGATAAACCATGGTTCTATGAGAGACGGTGTGGGAACTAGAAATGGTTGAGATGACCCCCACCAAACCAGTGCCTTACTGGATTTAATTTTTCATACCTAGAACAATCCTCTGAGCCGAAAATGAATTACCAGTCAAGATGGTATTTGGAAAAGTCATCCTCAAGGGCTTCCAAACCCGACCACAAGTTGGGGATTCAAACCCATGTAACCTTGTTGAGGAAACAAGAAAAAGAGCTAATTCATGGGAAGAGGAAGATCTACGAGGAGGCAGACTCAAAAGACCAATATCAAGAAGCGAAAAGAGCACTTGCAACTCTCTGGTTCAAGAGAGAATTGAGAAAAAATATTTCTCTGGGTGTAAGAAGTTGTTGGCAGTGTTTTCGGTCCAAGTTGATAAACGAGGCTAACGAGTGACTATGGAAGTACTTGTGCATACCTCCTTGCTTGGTATAAAGAAAACTAGTTGCCAAGATCCTGCGAGAGGAGGAGAGTAACCTCCGTCCCTGATTGTCGCGGAGAAAGAAGAAAATGTCTCTCTCAGAGCATCATGGTCTATCTCGGGGGTGGCTAATGGTAAACTCATGTAGGATTGATTGTTCCTATGGTTGGGTGGAAACAAGCACCCCTTTCAGTAGTCACTTCACGATTGTCGAAGCGATTTTGTAAAGATGTCTGCCACTTGTTCTTTTGTGTCCACATATTCAACTATGATGTTCTTCTCTACAACTTGTTCCCATAGAATGTGCTTCATCTTGGAGTGCATCACCGGGTTCTTTGAGATACTGATGGGACTTGTATTATCACAATAGATTGGAATGGGCTCATCATATTCAACATGTATATCTGTCAGATTTTGTTTCATCCATAGAACCTGTGTATAACATGTTGTTGCTGCAATATAATCTACCTCGACTATAGATAATGATACTAATGATTGTTTCTTTCTTATCCATGATACTAAACACTCACCCAAGTAGAACGTTTCTCCAATGGTGTTTCGTCAGTCATCAATGCAATCTTCCCAATCTGCATCTGTGTAGGAAATAAGTGATAAATCCTTTCCTTCTGCATACCATAATCCAAACTCTTTTGTTCCTTTGATATATTTGAAAATCCTTTTCACTCCTACGACATGTGTTTCCTTTGGTGTTGCTTGAAATCATGTCGCTTGTCCAATTGCATGCATTATTTATGATCTGGATGTTGTCACATATAGTAAGATGCAAATCATTGACCGGTATTGTCTTTGGTCTGTAGACTTTGAGTCATCATATTTGATCAAATTGCAACTGGTTTGCATAGGAGTGGTAATGGGTTTGAAATCTTCCATTTTGAACCTCTTTAGCATTTCTTTGATATACTTAGTTTGAGAAATAAAAATTACTTGGTTTCTTTGACGTATCTGAATACCCAGAAAAAAGGATAGTTTTCTGAGTAATGACATTTCAAATTTATTCTGCATATCCTTTGCAAATTTCTGGCTTAACCTATCATCATTGCTTCCAAAAATAATATCATCAACATAAACTTCAATTAATAAAATATTATCTTGAGTTACCTTGATGTAGAGGTTGTTGTCTGAAATTCTTTTTCTGAAGTCTCCTTGCTGTATATATTTATCCAGTCTAGAGTACCATGCTCTAGAAGCCTGTTTTAGACCAGACAAGGCCTTCTTCAATTTACACACATAATATGTGTTCTCTGACAACTGAAATCCTTCTAGTTGTTCAATGTAGACTTCTTCTTCAAGTTCACCATTCAGAAAATCTCATTTTACGTCCATCTATTATACTTTAATATTCTTGGAGAAAGCATAAGCTAAAATCAATCGGATTGATTCCATTATGGAGACTGGGGCAAATGTCTCTTCAAAGTCGATTCCTTCAACCTGTGTGTATCCTTTACATATCAATCTAGCTTTGTTCCTTGTAACCTGTCTATCTTCATTCAATTTATTTCTGAATACCCACTTTGTATCAATCACATTCGTATTCTTTGGTCTTGGTACCAATTCCCAAGTGTCATTCTTCTTTATTTGATCCAATTTTTCATCCTTGGCCTTATTCAAAAATTCATCCTTGCTGGCCCTTCAAAACTATTTGGTTCAATCGTAGATGAGAGTGCTAGGTGTGTTTGTTCTGGTGAACAAATTATTCTTCTAGTCTCAACTCTTGCATCTTTGTTTCCGATAATCTGATCTGAAGGATGATTCTTTTGTACTAGTTTTCTCGGTGTATTTGGAGGCACTTGCTGAACTTGTTCTTCTACTTATATATGATCCTCTTCATCTTCATCTTCTGCTTATTCTTTGTAAATCTGTTCCATTGATTCACTTTCTTCTTCCTTTAATTCTCGTCCATCCATTTCATCAATTGTTACATTGATGATTTACACAGCTTTGTTCAACCTTAGATTGTAACACTTGTATGATTTCCTTGTACTTGAGTAACCAACTAGTACTCCTTTGTCCACATGAGAGTCAACTTTCCCATTATGCCATCTTATCTTTTGATGTAGTATTTTCTTCCAAATACTTTGAAGTGCTTCACATTTGCTGGTCTTCTTTTCCATAGATCGTAGGGAGTTTTTTTAGTGTTGTTTATGAGCATTACTCTGTTTTGAATGTGAACCGTTGTATGCATTGCATGTGTCCAAAAGATATCTGTCAATTTGGAATCCATTAACATTGTTTGAGCCATTTCCTATACTGTCTCGTTCTTTCTTTCAACAACTCCATTATGTTGAGTGTTAGGACCCTACAATGTACCTTTTTGCTCACACTTTTTGCTACCACTACATCCTTGTTTCACTCACATTTAAACTCACATTATCACCTTACCCTATCTTTCCAAAGGTATACAACGTTTCTTCTCTTTACTATATGTTTAATCTGTTTTGCATATAATTTTACATTACCCTTGTACTTAACCATTGATCAGAAATATATAAGTGCTGAAATAGTTCGAACTGCAGATTATCATTGTTGTTTAAAAGCCCGTTGTTGAAACAATCAAAGAACGCAAACCCCGTGGCTGAAACAGTCTGTGGTCTACGATGCTGAAACATCAACTCACATAAGAGGAAGTTGTTACACTCTCCGTGGTCTACGATGCTGAAACAACAACTCACACAAGAGGAAGTTGTTACACTCTTCATGGTCTACGATGCTGAAACATCAACTCACACAAGAGGAAGCTATTACACTCTTCGTGGTCTACGATGCTGAAACAACAACTCTACAAGAAAAAGTTGTTACACTCTCCGTGGGCTACGATGCTGAAACAACAACACAAAGCTGTTACATTGACCACAACAGTCGCACCTTGAGCCATAATTAACCATCGCTGCCGCGTGACCACGTTGCTGAAACAGTCAGAACGCAAATCCCGTTGTTGAAATAGCCCGTGATTTGCGATGTTGAAAAAACATACAACAACAGTAACGAGAAGATAAATAAATAAGTTATTACTCCAGTTGCAACAACAACACCCCACTCAACATCTTTTCAACTATTACGGGAGACCAGGATATCCTATTCCAGTATAGAGATTTGATCTGACTAAGAATAGGACTCAGATGTACACATGTAATTTGATGATCAAATTGTATCGGGGGGATTCTCCTCTTTAAATAAGAGGAAATCATCATTAGAGAGGACCTGCTTCTTGGCTACGAAAGGATTTACAGAGAAGGACATATTTTACTTCAGACATTGTAATATGATATAGTTGACAGATGAATAAAAGATTGTTTTGAGCATTTCTTTCTAGTTCCTCTCGTTTCAGGGGAATCTTGTGAGAAGGGAGGGCCCACCTTCTTCACAAGATTCACCCATTAGATTTGTAGTGTATTAGTGTTATTTCTGTTCATGCCTTGATTAAATTTTGTTTTGCTGAAACACTACTTTACTGAACTCTGTCTTGCTGAAACTCTGCTTTATTGGTTGTTACATTGTTTTCATATAATTCATGCTTGGGTAACTGATAATCATTCTAGTTAGCAAACCTGTTTGGTGAATTTATGAAAGCGTGATAATCAGGGACAGGTGCTGAAGATTCCTGCTTGGGGAATAGGGTCTTGTTCTCTGTTAAGAGATAGTTAGTCTTCAGTGTGTGTCAATCATTTCAATTAGCAATGAGTTCATGAAAGTGTGATGATCAGAAACATGTGTTGAAGATTCCTGCTTGGGGAATAGGGTCCTGTTCTCTGTTAAGAGGTAGTTAGTCTTCAGTGTGTGTCAATCATTTCAATTAGCAATGAGTTCATGAAAGTGTGATGATCAGAAACAAGTGCTGAAGATTCCTGCTTGGGGAATAGGGTCTTGTTCTCTGTTACAGAATAGTTGGTCTTTCCTTTTGCAACATCTTGAAGGATTCATTTCCTAGGTTGTTATTTTCTTAATGTAATCCAAGATTCTTTGGACAATTATTTCTTTAAACTTTGAACTCTGCAATAGGTAGGTTGCTTTCTTGTAATTTAAAGTAGAACTTCAGTTTGTTCAAGGCAAGGTGTGATTAATGTATTTTTACTACAACTCTAGATTGCTTTTGAGATTTAACATATACAGTGTGTGATTACCTTTGAAATAAAGACTTCCCTAGGTTGACAATTTATGTAGCACTTGATTGTTTAGTTAAATAAGCAATTATAGTGACCAACATTTTGGCGCCGTTACCGGGGAAGGTAATTATAGATTTCAAAAGAACTTATGTTCTTTTAGATATAAAGATTGCATGAGAGGACGCAGAGACCCCAAAGAAACTAACCCTACAGGTGGCAGGGGTAGAGGAAGAGGAAGAAGAAAGACTTATATTGACGAGATCATATCAAAATCTGAATCTGCTGCTCCTCAACGACCAAACTCTCGGAAACCAAAGTCCCAACCTTCCTTTCAAGAAAACTTTGAAACGGGGAAAGAGGTTTGGAGTCCTGAGACAGTCGACAAACCAACATGAAATATTGAGGACAGAGCAAGCGCAACAGAGGAGAAAACAAAAGAAAACATGGATGAGTACAATGAAGAATTGCATCATGAAGAACATGTAGGTCCTGAAAGAGAGGTAAATGATGAAAACTCTTTCTCCACATTAGGATTTCCTATTGGTGATCTTCCTAGAGGGGTAGCTCCCATGAAGAACATTCCACTCTCAGCACTACCTAACTTTCATGGTTTATCCTCAGAGGATCCTGATGAATTCCTTTTTGAGTTTGACATATTATGCAGAAGTTATGATTACATTTCCAACGCTAAAAAATTAAAGCTATTTCCAACAACATTGAAAGGAAATGCACTGAGATGGTTCATGAGTCTTGGAGGCCATGTAATCACAACATGGGATCAAATGAAACATAAATTCCTGCATAAATACCAGGACTATTGCCGAACAAGAGAAAAAAGGGAAGAACTATTTAAGATGATACAAAAAGAGGATGAAAATTTGGAGGACTTTGTAGAAAGGCTACAGTACAATCTACAAAGATCCAGTCACCCCGATGTAAGTAAAGATATCCTTAAAACGATATTACTAAAAGGAGTAAGGGATGACTGTTTAGATATGCTGAATATGCTTGGAAAATGGGACATATCTAAAGAATCATATGATGAAATTGTTAACCTATGCAAAAGATGTTCAAGAGGAGCTTCAAGGAATAGATCAAATAGCAGGGATACCACATTTTCAAGAGTCCAAAAATCAGCTAGTGGGGGAGCAACAAGAGCCGAAATAGGTAATTTACTTGAAGGTTTTAAAACTGAAATGTTAAGCTCTTTTTCCTCACAAATTGACACGCTGCAGATTCAAAAGAAGCAAGCAGAAGCAGAAGCAACTTTGTCCATCTTTTGTTCTAAATGCAAAGACAAGCACCTGCGAAGGGAATGCCCATTGGACAAAAATCCAATCTGCACCATCTGTGATAAATATCATGAAACTCAACAATGCCCCTCTCTACCAGGAATCAAAGCAACATTACAACCAACTGATGAAGAATTTGAAGCTGTCTATTTGTTTACACAGAGAAGGCAATGGAAACCGCGGGGACAAGGTATGAATCCTAATATGCCATTTACATCTTCTAATCGTTGGAATAACTATTCTTCTTTCAATCAAATGAATTACCCTCCCTATAATCAAATGCAATACCTAAATCAAATGAACTACCCACCCATGTAACAAACTAACCCTCCCTTTGTTGATCCGTCAATGTGGACTCCTTGGCCTCCACAACAACAATCGTATCTGAACCAATGGAATCCAAATTGGAGAGGACAACAACCCCCGTTCCCAAATCAATTACCTCAATCACAATTTCTGCAACCACTCTCCTTACCATTAGGTACTCCGCCAAACAATCAAATGATGTGGCCCCAACTACCTGTACAACCTAACCCTAACCCCAATAATAAAGCTGTGTAGTGCATTGATATTCATAACCAGCCTACATTTTCTCTTCTCCCTGCGCAATGCAATGATATTCATCTACGATCTGGGAGAATAGTAGAACCTATCATAGCTGATGTTACCTCTTCTGATAAAGAGGAAACAAAAGAGCATGATGTACCTGAAGAGGTACAATCATCCTCTAACACTGCTGTTGAAATAGCAAAACCACCATTTCCTGAGCGTTTAGCTTTGACTAAAATGCCTGAGCCATCGACTTTCAATCTTCTAGGGGAATTAAAAAATCTTTATGTCAAAATCCCTCTATTATAAGCACTCCGAGATGTACCAGTTTATGCCAGGACTATGCAAGACATTTGTGTTAAGAAACCTGGTAGGAAAATTAAGGATCCCCTCACAATCCATGTCATGGGTGACTTGTCTGCACTAATGTCAGGTAAAGTTCCCCCAGTTAAATATGGTGATCCCGGCCACCCTATCGTCTCAGTGAAAATTGGAAAAACGATAATCCTTCGAGTCCTGGTAGACTTAAGTGGAGCTATCGATATTATGACTCTGGAAACCTCACAACTGTTACAACTGCAGAATGAAATCAGAGACACCCCAACTATCCCAGAATTAGTTGACCGTTCTACAATCAAACCAGAGGGAGTCATTGAAGACCTAATTATCTTAGTGGAATCATGGAATTATCTAGCTGACTTTGTGGTATTACAACCTAAAACAAAGTTGGGGGGCCACCCTCTAATTTTGGGCAGGCCTTGGCTAGCCACAACAGATGCTTTTATCAGCTGTAGATCAGGTTCAATGACAATTTCCAACGGTTACGAGACTAAAAAACTTACCCTCTACCATCATGCTACACCCTTGATCAATAATGATAATTTTGTATGGGTAGATTTTGATGATCAACTTACTCAACCCATCCTGACTATCGGACAAGCCTTAAACCTTAAAGATGCCACCGAGGATTAAGTAATTAATAATTTTATTTGTGAACCCTCCTCTGTGACTCCAAAAACTCACAACCATCTAGCTGCACTTTTGGAATCAGATAACCAGGAAAACCTTAACTCTGAAAACCCACCTCAAACATCAGCCACCATCTCCTCTAAAAGTATACCAGTAGAAATTCAACCTGGCAAAACACTGAACATAAACCCCAACCTGACAGATGTTGAAACACAACAATTAATGAAGTTACTTCTTGAACATAAAGAAGCATTCCCTTGGGACTATACAGATATGAAAGGAATCTCTCCCGAATTATGTACTCATCGTATATATATCAAGGAAGATTGTCGACCGATCTACCAACCCCAACGACGAATGAACCCTAATTTAAGAGAAATCCTTAAAGAAGAACTTCAAAAATTGCTCAATGCAGGGTTTATATATCCTATATCAGACAGTGAATGGGTTTCCTTGTTGGTAATAGTTCCTAAGAAAAATGGGAAATGGAGAGTATGTGTAGATTATATAGCGTTAAATAAAGCCACTCAAAAAGATCACTTCCCATTACCATTCATTGATCAGGTGTTAGACAATTTGTCAGGGAAGAAATTTTTTTCCCTTTTAGATGGTTTCAGTGGGTATAACCAGATCAAAATTGCACCCCAAGATCAAGATAAAACCACTTTTACTATCTCTTGGGGAACCTTTTCTTATAGAGTCCTCCCATTTGGACTATGTAATGCACCAACAACCTTCCAAAGAGCAGTTATATGAATTTTTTCTGATATGCTTAATGACTCTATGGAAATTTTTATGGATGACTTTACTCCTTATGGTGTTTCTTTTGAGGAAGCACTACAAAACCTTGAGAAAGTTATTAAACGATGTATACAAGCCCACCTCTCCTTAAGTACATAAAAATTTCATATGATGATGAGTGAAGGAATAGTGCTTGGACATTTTATTTCAGCTCAAGGAATCCAGGTGGATCCATCCAAGATACAAGTCATTAAAAATCTTCCCATTCCCAAAACCCAAACAGAGGTAAGAAGTTTTTTAGGACATGCTGGATACTACAGAAGATTTATCAAAAAAAATTCCAAAATAGATTCTCCCTTGTTTGTGTTACTAATGAAAAATGTTGAGTTCAAATGGACTAATTCTTGCCAGGAAACATTTAATACACTTAAACATCAGTTATCTACAACTCCTATTCTAAGAGGACCTGATTGGACACTTCCCTTTCATATATCCTCTGATGCTTCAGATACTACAATAGGAGTTGTCTTGGGACAAGAAGAAAATCATCTCCCTTATGCTATTTACTTCATNTAGCAGTTATCTATGCTATTAATAAATTTAGACATTACATCACTGGCTACTCTACTCTTGTCCATACTGATCACTCAGTTATCAAATATCTAATGAACAAACTTATCACAAATGCTCGAGTCACCAGATGGTTACTATTATTGCAAGAATTTTATATTACAATTGTAGATAGATCAGGAAAAGAAAATGTAGTTGCTGATTTCCTTTCTCGGTTAACACCTGATGATGATAGCCCAGTAGATGATTCATTTTCTGATGAATATATATTTGCAGTATCTTCTCACTCACCATGGTATGCAGACATCGCTAACTACTTGGTTGCAGGGAAGTTACCACCACACCTATCCCACCAGGAGAAAAGAAGAATCATTCAACAAAGTTCCCGGTATAGTTGGATAAGTGGATTCCTTTTCCACACAGGACTTGATCAAGAAATCTGAAGGTGCATTAGAGAAGATGAGGTTTATGATCTACTAAAAGCTTGTCATGATGGCCCTTGTGGAGGGAATTTTACTGATAAAAGAACAACACATAAAATTCTCACGATGGGGTATTATTGGCTCTCACTTTTTAAAGATGCAAAGAAATATGTTCGGGTCTGTGATAGCTGTCAAAGAATGGGCCAGCCTAATCATAGAGATGAAATGTCATTAAACCCCCATATAGTACTTGAACCATTTGAAAGATGGGCCTTAGACTTTGTAGGACCCATTAATCCCCGATCCAATCAAAAAGTTTACATAGTGGTCTGCACAGATTATATGGCCAAATGGGTGGAAGCTAAAGCACTCCATAGGGTGACTGAAGAAGCAGTTCTAGATTTCTTATTTGAAGACATCTTCATCAGATTTGGAGTGCCAAGAGAATTAGTTATAGATGGGGGACCTCCTTTCACTTCTCATGGTTTTAAAGACACCCTCCAAAAATATCATATTCAACATAGAATGACTACAACATACCACCCCCAAGCCAATGGACAGGTGGAAAGCACAAATAAAGTAATAGAATCCATTCTTACAAAAACAGTGAAGGAAAATAGAAAGGATTGGTCTCACAGGCTCCCTGAAGCATTATGGGCCTACAGAACTACCTGGAGAAATACTACAAGATTCTCTCCCTGTGAATTAGTTTATGGAAAAAGTGTCGTCCTTCCTGTGGAATTTGAAATCAAAACCGTAAGGACTTCTTTAGCTGTCAACCTTGATTTGACAGATGCACAGACAGCCAGGTTGCAGCAGCTTAATGAATTGGATGAAAAAAGACTAGATGCCATTCATCAGACAACTATGATTCAACAACAAAGATCAAAATGGCATGACAAAACTATAAAAATGAGCAATTCCAAAAAGGTAATTGGGCCCTACTGTATGATTCTCGGTTTAAAGAATTTCAAGGGAAACTACATACAAGATGGCTTGGACCTTACGGAGTAGACACTGTTTTCCCCAATGGAACAATAAGGCTCCTCACAATCGATGACTCTAAAACACCGTTACTTGTAAATGGTCATCGGCTCCATCTGTACCAGCGCCCTATTTCCAAAGAAGATTTTAAGACCACATGTGTGGCAGACTCTCATTACCTCTTTTTAGAGGGACCTCCTACCCCTCATTGCAATTAATTCTTTTTAATTTAATTCCTTTAGCATCAGATTAGATTTCATTTACTAATAATCCCTGTCAAGAAATACCATGTTACAATTGATTTTTGCAGATTCTCGATCAAATACAAGGCCTACTAAGAAAGGACGATCTTACTTCAAGAAGAGCCAAGCTTCCCCATTGCTGAAACACCATTGTTCAACAACTTTTTTCTCTTTCCCCATTGCTGAAACATCACTGTTCAACAACTTTTTGCTTTTTCCCCATTGCTGAAACACCATTGTTTCGTAATTCTTCACATTTCTCCCATTGCTAAAATACCACTGTTCAACAATTCTTCACATTTCCCCATTGCTGAAACACCATTGTTCCACAATTCTTCACATTTCTCCCATTGCTGAAACACCACTATTCAACAATTATTCACATTTTCCCATTGCTAAAACACCACTGTTCCATAATTCTTCACATTTTCCCATTGCTAAAACACCATTGTTCAACAATTCTTCACATTTTCTCATTGGCGAAACACCACTATTCAAAAATTCTTCACATTTTCCCATTGCTGAAACACCACTGTTCCGCAATTTTCCACATTTTTCTCCCATTGCTGAAACACCACTGTTCAACAATTTTTCACATTTTCCCATTGCCGAAACACCACCGTTCAACAATTTTTCTCCCTTCCTTCTATGGCTGAAAGACCATTTCCTCAGCAGTTTCTGCAACATCACTCTTCAGCAAACATTTCTCTATTCTTTCCCTGTTGCTGAAACACCAACTTTTCAACATTCTCTGTCAATAAGCTTTTGCGCTCTCATACTACATTTTGTCCTTCCAGTAAATAAATCCTTGATACAATTCCTCTAACACATCAAAATTCTCCGCCATGGCTACTGCAGAACTATTATGGACAGGCACTATATTTTGTTTGAAGTACGAATCAAAAGGTAAATATGAGGTATGTAAACTTTATATGTAAATACAATTGAACTATAGTTAATGAGAAGATTCCAACTCATAATTACCACTCATGTAAAATCATTATTTCAGTCATACTCGAGGGGAGGGGGGGGGGATATCGAAATCCTATACCATAATTTCACATGAATCAACCACCGTCATTCTCTTTTTACCATCCATTCGTTGTTTTACCACCATTTGCATGTCTCCACCTGAAAAACTCACTCTGCACAGAAGCGGTTACTCAACTTTCTGACGGTGCATTTTACTGAGCTGTTAGCTATGGGAGGCCCTGTTATACGGTATGAACCCGCCACGACAACCCTGTTAGAACTGTATCCAGAAGTTCATCAATTTTTTCTGCAGGCAGGATGGCTCGGTTATTTTCAGAGGCTCCAGGGATTTGATCAACAGTAGGTTCTTCAATTCGCTCGAAATCTTCAGGAAGATCATTCTATTGTTCAAGGGGTTCAGATTCCAGTTATAGAGGAGGATATAGTGCAGGTTTCTGGTCTCCCTACCAATGGCATTTGCTAGTTCAGCCGCAAACATATCATCCTTAATGCCCATCATAATTTTCCCTTGCCAGGGGAACAAATTGAGCCTAAAGGCCGGGGTGTCCGACTCAGCTCGTTGCCGCCTCCATGGCCGGAATTTGAAAAATTTGTCAAACACTACCTTACCTGTGAAGGTCGATACCAGGTAGTCTACCAATATGATTTTGTCCTGCTGTCTCATTTACGACATGCTAGATTGGTGAACATTCCTTATTATTTGCTCGGATGTCTTAAAAATATGTCGCATTACTGTAAAAAGGCTAAAAACCCCGCCCTTTCCCTCACCCATCATCGTCTCTCTCAACTTCTTATCCAAAATGGTTTCACCCAAAAAAACCCTCCGCTAAATAACCCACCCATAGACCCCCAAGAAGATGTTGAATATCCTGAAAATCTTCAGGAACAACAACCACAAAACCCTCAAGACCCTCCGGAAATACCTAACAGTCCCCCTACAGACCCAATCAATCCAATTAACCTTCCTACCATACCAAGCCCACCCCACATTTTACCAGAATCATCCACTCCTGCCGTTCATATCCTTAGCAATGATTCTGAACCAGACAATTATCCCTGTCCCATCACGGAGGAAAAGCCCCCACGCAAACGAAAACAAATTCCTTTCTTTCCGCCCTTTTTACAAAGAAAATGAACAAGGGCCTCAACAAGGGCAGCCACTACTGCCACTGCACTAAATCCCCAACCCATCCAGTTAAAACCAAGTGCATCTCCAACCTCCCAAATTCGGGAATCTTTACCTATTCCACCCATGGGCACTGAAACACAAGAACCAACTACTCATTTAGTGGTTGAAACACAAGAACTAGCTATAACTGTCACACAAGAACCAACTATAGCTGAAACACAAGAACCAACTACAGATATTGCTACCGAGATATAAGAATCAGATGCCCAGGGTGCTGCAACATTACTTTCTCTACATCAAGAAGCTGAAATACAAGAATCCACTGTCGATCCTGTAGCTGCTCCAAAAGAACCAGCTAGTGCGGATGTGACTGCTACACAAGAACCAGTCACCCCTCTTCCAGAACCAACAATGGCCTCCGTCTTACAAGAAAATGAGTTCCTAAGGTATGAACTGGAAGCCTACAATCAAGAGCTAGTCACGGCAAAGGAAGCCTATGAGAAGGAACTTAAATTGTACACCCTAGCTCGCATAGTGACCATGGCAGAGGGAACTACAACAGAGAATCCGTGTAGAGATTATATGTGCAGTCAATGCGGGGACATCTATTATCAAGCAAGCTACAAAGTGATTCAAATTCCATTGACAGGAGCTTCCCCTGCACCTACGAATTTTGCAGTCAAAGAAGAACACCCTGCTGTTACACAAGAACCAGCAGGACCCTCCAAAATTAAAACTGAACCTTGGCCTACAATAATTGTCAAATCTGAAGTCCCTATTTTTGTTAATAAAGCTGTACAAACATTGCCTATTGATGAATCTTCCCCTCCTAGCCAGATCAATAGCCACACCTTTGTGGAACAAGCCACTCAGACCCTACCTCAGCTTACCACTTGCAACGCTGAAACACAAACTCAGTCGTGGGATGAACAGACAATAATAGACAAATGGAAAAAAGATTATGTTGTTACACAGGCCAAAAGCCTGCAGGAACACAGACTAATTTGGCTAAACCATATCTATTCAAACTAGGAATCTTTGGAGCAAACATGTCAGGAATCTCGTGCCTATAAGAAACAGAATAAAGAGCTAAACGGCAAATTGTTCCTGATATTTGACTTGGCACACAAGTTGTTGGCTGCAAGGAAACCATCCTGCAATTACTCTCTATTCATCATGGAATGACTTACATGGTTTCAGATCAAATCAATCAAAGAAGGCAGACCCCATGCAGTGTTAAATCCAACAGATTTTGTTAAAACCTTTGCAGAAGCTTCTGCTATGGATCAACACCTCCTCTGTGAGGTATATTTTCATAATGAGGCCATCCCTGAGAACCGACAGCTTAACCTTAACCCTCTTTTCGGTGACATCCAGATTCAGGCACTCACCTCCTTCCTTAACAATCAGATTATATGGCAGGATGAATTCCTAGCTGCCAAGCATAATGAGGATAACCTCCTTCTCTGGATACGTCCAGAACCACAAAATACTGCCACCTTTGTTTCAGAGTATTATCAGTTTTTGAAGAAACCGGGGATGACTCAACACATTCAACAACTACAGACAACGATGCTTCGGGATTGTCAACAGTTCATTAAATCCACAGAGATTGTTACCTTACAAGAAAATAACATGTTTTGGCAACAATCTACTGGGAAAAGACAAGAACACAATCCCTTTAGCCCCACTAATCTAGAGATAGCAATCTCCAGGGTACCTAGCTACATCAAGTGTGTCCAGCAATGTGATGAAAGCTGGATAGGTTATCAGTTTCATTTTCCTATCCTATGGATGCTAGCAGAGAAATATCAAGTTCATTATAAGTTTCCCAAGAAGGCTGAAACAACAGCTTGGCAAAGGCTACAACGCGTTCAAGGATTCATAGCTCCAATAGACAACACTTTCCACAGCTACTGCCTAAGTAACTTGCACGCTCAGAGTCAGTATCTAGATTCTGATTCAGATTGAAGTTGTCTGAGGACATGCAACCTTTTAAGTTGGGGGGGATGTTAGGAACCTACAATGTACCTTTTTGCTCACACTTTTTGATACCATTACATCCTTGTTTCACTCACATTTAAATTCACATTATCACCTTACCCTATCTTTCCAAAGGTATACAACTTCTCTTCTCTTTACTATATGTTTAATCTGTTTTTCATATAATTTTACATTACCCTCATACTTAACCATTGATCAGAAATATATAAGTGTTGAAATAGTTCGAACTACAGATTAACATTGTTTTTTAAAGGCCCGTTGCTGAAACAGTCAAAGCACGCAAACCCCGTGGTTGAAACAATTCGTGGTCTACGATGCTGAAACAACAACTCACTCAAGAGGAAGTTGTTACACTCTCCGTGGTCTACGATGCTGAAACAACAACTCACACAAGAGGAAGTTGTTACACTCTCCGTGGTCTACGATGCTGAAACAAAAACTCTACAAGAAAAAGTTGTTACACTCTCCGTGGTCTACGATGCTGAAACAACAACACAAAGCTGTTACATTGACCACAACAGTCGCACCTTGAGCCAGAATTAACCATCGCTGCCGTGTGACCACGTTGCTGAAACAGTCAGAACGCAAATCCCGTTGCTGAAACATCCCGCGATTTGCGATGTTGAAACAACATACAACTGCAATAACGAGAAGATAAATAAAGAAGCTATTACTCTATCTACAACAACAACACCCCACTCAACATCTTTTCAACTATTACGGGAGACCAAGATATCCTATTCCAGTATAGAGATTTGATCTGACTAAGAATAGGACTCAGATGTACACATGTAATTTGATGATCAAATTGTATCGGGGGGATTCTCCTCTTTAAATAAGAGGAAATCATCATTAGAGAGGACCTTCTTCTTGGATAAGAAAGGATTTACAGAGAAGTACGTATTTTACTTCAGACATTGTAATATGATATAGTTGACAGATGAATAAAAGATTGTTCTGAGCATTTTTTTCTAGTTCCTCTCGTTTCAGGGGAATCTTGTGAGAAGGGAGGGCCCACCTTCTTCACAAGATTCACCCATTAGCTTTGTAGTGTGTTAGTGTTATTTATGTTCATGCCTTGATTAAATTCTGTTTTGCTGAAACACTACTTTACTAAACTCTGTTTTGATGAAACACTACTTTACCGAACTCTGTCTTGCTGAAACTCTGCTTTACTGGTTGTTACATTGTTTTCATATAATTCATGCATGGGTAACTGATAATCATTCTAGTTAGCAAACCTGTTTGGTGAATTTATGAAAGTGTGATAATCAGGGACAGGTGCTGAAGATTCCTACTTGGGGAATAGGGTCATGTTCTCTGTTAAGAGATAGTTAGTCTTCAGTGTGTGTCAATCATTTCAATTAGCAATGAATTCATGAAAGTCTATGATCAGAAACAGGTGCTGAAGATTCATGCTTGGGGAATAGGGTCTTGTTCTCTGTTAAGAGGTAGTTAGTCTTCAGTGTGTGTCAATCATTTCAATTAGCAATGAGTTCATGAAAGTGTGCTGATCGGAAACAGGTGTTGAAGATTCCTGCTTGGGGAATAGGGTCTTATTCTCTGTTACATAATAGTTGATCTTTCCTTTTGCAGCATCTTGAAGGATTCCTTTCCTAGGTTGTTATTTTCTTAATGTAATCCAAGATTCTTTGGACAATTATTTCTTTAAACTTTGAACTCTGCAATAGGTAGGTTGCTTTTCTGTAATTTAAAGTAGAACTTCAGTTTGTTCAAGGCAAGTTGTGATTAATGTATTTTTACTACAACTCTAGATTTCTTTTGAGATTGAGCATATACAGTGTTTGATTACCTTTGAAATAAACAAACTTTCTTGGGTTGACAATTTATGTAGAACTTGATTGTTTAGTTAAATAAGAAATTATAGTGACCAACATTGAGGTGTCCTAGCAACAGAGAATTTCATTTTTATTCCATGCCTGTTGCAGTAGTCCATATATTCCTTTGAAGTGAACTCTCCTCCATTATCATATCTCAAACATTTTATTTTTGAATCCATTTCATTTTCAACCATTTCCTTTTAGACCTTGAAGTTTTCAAAAGATTCTGATTTATTCCCGAGAAATAAAACTACAATCATTCTTGTATAATCATCAACTAATAACATAAAGTATTTCTCACCTTTTAAACAATTTGTTGTAGTTAGTCCAACTAGATCAATATGCACAATTTTTAGTGGTCTTGTCGTTGAATATTCCTTTAATTTAAACTCGGTCTTTGTTTGCTTTCCTTGTCTACAATGCTTGCATAAAGTGTTGGTTGGTTTCGTAATCTGGGGCATCTCTCTAACTGATTCCTTTTTGTTGACTTTGACAAGGTTATCAAAGTATATGTGACCCATTCTTCTCTGCCATATCCAACTTTCATCTTCATTTCCTAGACAACGCTTTTCATTTTCAATTTCTCTTAATACATATATGTTGCTTGAAGTTCTTGCAGCTGTTGTAATCAATTTTCCCGAACCTTCTTTTCTTATCTCTCACTTTTGTGAATCGAAAGTAACTTTATGACCTTGGTCACACATTTGACTCACACTTAGAAGATTATGTTTCATATCTTCTACTAGTAGAACATTTTCTTTCTTGGTATTCTTGTTTCCAATTCTGATAGTGCATTTTCCAATGATTTTAGATGACTTATCATTTCCAAAGGAGACTGATCCATCTCTTTCCTTTATTAATGAAAGAAACCTGTCTTTATCACATGTCATGTGTTTTGAGCATCCACTGTCAACATACCAACCATGTTTCTTCTACTTAGCTTGTAGAACGAGTGTGCATTCTTCATTACTATATTGATTCTTCTTTCTTATCCATGTTCTCTTCTCAGGTTCTCGTTTGTGACCGTTCTTGTTCTATTGTGGTTCTCTAGGAGGAATTGTCATTATGCAATACTTGACCATGTGTCCAAAGTTGTTACACTTGTATCATTCCACTTCAATGCTCAATGATTCAACCCTGTTGTAACTTATTCTCTGTGTTTCGCTTGGACTTCTTAAATAACTCTTTTGGGTATGACTTTCAAAGTTGTTTATGTTCCTGCTGTTATCAATTCACAACTTTATGTCCAAAATTATTACACTATAACATAAACCCAAAAACATAATTCGATACCTGGGAGTTGAAGATCTTTTGAAAGGAGTTTCTCTTCTGAATACTTCTTCTTCTTCAGGCCTATATGTTGGTCGTTGATTATGAAATCTGAATCTTCTTGGTGGAGGAGTGTCCCTGTAATCTTCTTTGTAGGTATTCATATCCCCTTTGATTGTTTTTGTGTATATTTTTGGATATGTTTCTTGTTCTGTTGTTTTGGAGCTTGATCCATTTTCTTTCTGATTATATCCAAGTTTGGGTTTGTCATGATGAGGATTTTGATTGTTGATAATGTTATCCAAAACTTTTGAGTTGTTCTGCATATTTTTATTTGAAGATCTTTTCTTAATGTGGCAATCTCTGCTTCCAAATTTCCAATGATCATATCTCTTTATTCTAGTTGGTCTTTGAGTACTTCTTCAATTATTTTATCTTCTTCTATATGAACCTTCAAATTTTTGATCATTTTTTCTAGTTCCTAATTGTATTTTTTCTTGTCCATTTCTTCTTGTATCTTCTTGTTTTTCTTCTTTTCTCATCTTATAACTTCTATGGCACACAACAATTCTTCTCGGTAGTCAACTTATGTCTCTTCATATTCTTCTTCAGTGTATTTTTTATCAGAGTTTTCTACTGCCATGAATATAACTCTTTATGTTTCATTGTCACTAACTTCATATCCATTTGATGAGGAGATGTCTTCTTTGGTGCATAATATTTTCTTGAAAGATTTCTTTGTGGTTCTTCTTCCTTTATATGTTTGTTTACTATTTGAGTAATCTTCATCATTCCTCTTATTTTTCTTACGAGGACATTTGTTAGCAAAATGACCAATACCATCACAATTAAAACAAATCAATGGAAACTTACATTTATATTTGTCGTTGGTTCCTTTGTTCAATATTTTGAAAAAGTTGACAATTGCTTCATCATCTTCCGATATGTCACTACTGCTGATATGTGCTTTTTCCTTTTGTTTTCCCTTTTTCTTTGATCTTTTGGATTCTTTGAAATCTGCTTCTTTTATATATGGATTTTCTTGTTCAATTCTCATTTCATATGTTGTGAAGATTTCATGTAGTTCATCCATGCTTATTGAGTCTAGATCTTCTCTTTCTTCTAGTGTTCATATCTTAGGATCAAATCTCATAGGAAGAGATCTTAGTACCTTTTGAACAATTGCAGATTCTTTAATTTCTTCTCCCAATCCTATGATTGCATTTATTGTTTCATCGACTCGTAAGAAGTAAGATGTAATATTCTTGTCTTCCTTCATCTTTAGTTGTTCAAACTGACATCTGTAAGTTTGAAGATTTGTTGTTTCGACTTTTGAATCTCCTTCATAAATATTTTGAAGCTTTTCCCAAATCTCTTTAATAGATTTACACTGTATAACTTTGGTGTATACTGATTCACAAAGACCATTTAAAAGTGCATTTGTGGCTTTGGAATTATTTTCCCAAGTTTTATTTCTCTTTCATTTGTCAGCGAAACTACTGGTTCTTTGTATCCATCTGCAACAAATTGCTAAATATCAAATCCCTGTGCATGTATATATTTTTTCATCCTTCTTCTCCAAAATACATATTTTTGTCCATCAAACTTTGGTATTCCATTTTTATGCATGTTTTTTTCCATGATCTACCTTTCAGTGGTTAAACTGATTTTTGAAGGAACTTGCTCTGATACCAATTGTTGGATTACTGAGAGGCAGGGTGAATCAATAATATAACAATACAATACTTTTCAACCACAAAATGCATGTGTTATATCAATGTAGCATTATCATCCAATAGTTGCAGAGTAAATAAATAATGAATAAATGAGAAATCATACACATACACAGTACACCATTATTTTACGTGGAAACCCAAAGTGAGAGAAAACCACAAAAGGGTTTTTCTTATATGTCTTTAAGAGTTACATTCACTGGAAGCACCAAATTCCTTTGTTTTCCAGCAGCAACCAGAAGGAGGCTCCAAGCCCCTAGTTTCTCAGGCTACAACCTGAGGGAAGCTCCAACTCCTCAATTCTTTGGATACAACCAGAAGAAGGCTACAACCCCCTATGTTCTCTGGCTACAACTGGAAGGTGGCTACAACCACATGTCCTTTCCTCATCCAACCACCCTAAAATATAAATACAAAATGTAGACAACCTGCCACTTTCACTAAATCAACCACTGCCACTGTCAACCTGTCACTGTCAATCTGTACCAATAAATTGTAACAACCTGTACCAATCAACCGCACCAAACAACCTATACCAATAACCTGAACCAACATGTATCATGCATCAACCATGCATCAACTTCACATCAACTATGACTCATCAAGATGTACAAACATCATCAACTATGACTCATCAAGATGTACCAACATCATCAACTATACACCTCATGTATTTGCCAACTCATCAACTGCTTGTGTCAATGATGTACCCAACATGTACTTCAACCATATACCAAAAACATACACCAATATAACCATCAAAACTTATTTAACAATTCATCACTCTATCTATAAACCAAATACCATAAATCTTTACATCAAAGCATGTGCTACAACCTCACTATTATGTAGCCTCAAGCTAAACCAACAACTTCAGTAACACATCACAACCAAAAGATCAATACCCATATGCCAAATACCAACAAAAAAATACCAACTATATACCTCAACATATCTGATATATGCAGCAATATTGAACATCCAATACCATCTCAAGAGCTAAACCCTATCTCACAAAACATGCCTCAAACAAGATGTACCATACCTCTCATAAATAGACCCCAACCATGTTGTTGCCGTGATTTTTCTGCCGCAGTTTTTTTGCCACGATTTTTATGCTGTGATTTTTTTGCCGCACTTTTTCTGCCACGATTTTTCTGCTGCGATTTTTCTACTGCGATTTTTCTACTACGTTTTTTCTGCCGTGATTTTTCTGCCACGATTTTTCTGTCACACTTTTTCTGCCTCACCTTTTCTGCCACAGTTTTTCTACTGCACTTTTCTCTATCAATAATACCTTCCCAAATAACCTTTCACAAAATAGATATTCAATAGGTTCGAGTGTTATTAAATGAGAGAGCGTTACCTCTTATTTATACTTTCATGTAGCATCCCACTTTCCTTATTTTATGGAGTTCTTAATTAACTTTATTATTTAAATAATTTCTTTTGCAAACGCTTTGACTACTTTGACCTTTTGGGGCTTCTAGATGACTCATGAGGGTTCTCTAACTTCATATGGCCATAACTCTCTAACTGTGAGGAGTTATGTGACGTTCCACATACCACCGAAAATGGCATGACATGTACTATTGATTTAGAATAGTTTTACTTGCAAATATATCAAAACTCATACCGTTATCCATCAAATAAACTTGGTTCCATTACCCAAACCTTTATGCTACCGAAATTCGCTACCGGACTTTCCTGAAGGGTTGACATCAATGACAACCAACCTAACTAATCAACAGTACCTAAATTCCACTTTTTCAACATGACTTGAGAGTTAGGAAAGTAAACCTTTACAATTTAAAAATGATGAACCTTACACCCTTTTACCAACTTATGGTCAAACCCCTCACTTGAAATTTCAAACCATTATTTATTTGATCACCGACCTCATAAACTTTGACACACCAACTATGACTCATCTAGGAAAATCTTGTTTTTTTCCAAGATCAAGGCATGAATCTAAAAATGTTTTGGATAAACCTATAAAACTAACTACAAAAATCATGGTGCTAATAGAAGCAACAGATATTTGAGCCCCCTAGAACTGGATTCACCAATTTTTTCATTTTGTTTTTGTCAATAAGCAATAGTAAAAACCCTAACCTTAAGTATCAAATTCCCTTTTATATTTTAAGACTGCAGAATGATTTATTTTTATAAAGGATGGATCATTATAGATGGTCATGTCATTCTAATTCCTATACCATTTTTTTGAGCTTATTTTTTGATTGCAAACTGTAAATATAAAAATTACAATCGCATAGCAAACATGTTGTGCAACTGTGACAATTTTGTTTATCAACAACAAACACAAGTTTTCCTTGTAAGTTTTCAATTTATAATGTAATCAATGAGATGCATATGAGATGGAACCTATAAATGCAGTCAATTAATCACTTCATTAGGCTAATGTAGTATGGACTCATTTATTTCATTTTGACACATTAGGGTTTTAAAGCTTTAAGAGGAAAGTTATATTTTGAAGAGGGTGAAGAGGTTATAGAACACTTTATCATGATCATAAGGAAAAATTCACCATCAAACATCATCATCCATCAACAAATATTAAAAAAAAGGCGAACAAATGTAAAAGGGACCTTTTGTTGTGTTTCTCCTGTAGGTTGCTTTTGCATAGCATCCTTGTTTGACAACTATGACAAAGTGCCAAAATCCCTCAAGATTGACAAGGACAACTTAGGGACAACTCATAAAAAATTTCCAGATAATATCCAACGATATCTAAAGACAAATAATATTGCAATAGACAAATAACATGCATTTTGTTATAGCAATTCAAATGAAATCAATTTCGTCAAGAGAGTTCCCTAGTTTTAAGGAACCTAGCTGAAATTGTTTCTATTTCGATGTACCTTAGTTCTATTTTTGTGCAAAACGTTTAGGTCGTATCCCTTGGTCAAAGTGCAAGCCATTTTTTATTTATTTCATGAAATTCAGTATGGAAAGGGTTGGAAAGTGTGTAAGAAAAAGACTATTGAGTACATTTTGTAAACTTTCCCTGATATTAATGAAATTTGATGGATCAAAATTCCTTGAAATTTGACTCCACAGATACATGTGATTGTGTTTCTTTATGCATATGATCCTACAGTATTTATATTCTTGTTTTAATCATTTAAGTGGTATGTATTCTAAATTATGTTAATGTTAAGTATATGTATCAGAATTCATTTGTATCTGATGCTCTGTTGCATGTATTTCTAGTTGTCTTTATGCTATAATCACCTTGGGATTCATAGTTGATAGATTCCCTAAGGGGTTAATTTTTTTCTCTGTAATATTCAATATACAACGATATTTAATTGGCCTAAAGAAGTACTATATACCTTTCCTATGATATTTCGCCTTTCAATTGACCAAGTTTCCAGTAAACTGTCATTGATTTTTGATCTTTCAGTGACTCCATTTCCGAATGGATTTTCTACCCACCTTGCCACCAACTCTATAAATTCAATCTTTCCTTAGAAATCTAGATTTTGGACAAAATTCCAAATAAATCCTTTCATTTGAAGAGAGAGAGCCCTCTATGGTGGGAAGGGATAGCTTCTAGCCTCAAGTTGGTTTGTGGTTACCTCTGTGACTTGCTTCCTTAACCAAAAGAAATTTATAGAGTGATAACATGGTCATCATGTCAACTACTTTGACATTAGTGAATTTTGGGGGGTGGGTCATTGGTTCTCACACATAATAGAGAGTATGCTAGGTATGAATGAGTTCTAGGTCATCATCCTCCTAGCATAAGTCATAAATAACTTGCTAATCATCCTTGCACTGTGGAAGGAATCATGCAGACACAACTATTGATATCAGTGTTGACTTGGATCCTGGTGCAACATGGGAGTTTTCTAGTGCTATCTAGGCAAGAAGTTACTACCGATGATGTTGGTAGAGGGGATAGAAATTCAATCCTTGCAATAAAGTGCATCTAGGAGAGAACACATGGAAAACATAGGCGTTCATGTGAGGTTGATAAATTCTCTAGTTGTGGGTATATTTGTTATGGGACGATGGATGATAGTGGATATGAGAGTCTCATGGAAGATGCTAGTATATTGACCATGTATATATGAGGAGTCTTAATCCCATGATGAATTGCAACAAATAACACATAAATCTTTGGAGGAATCTCATGTGCACAAAGAGATACAAATCGTGACATAGAGGTTGTTGGAAGAGGTCTACAAGAAAGAATAGGTGTGATAGAAAAAAAAAGGTAATATAGGAATGTGTGCATGAAGATATATGACACACAACAAGAGAAGAACCATAGAGGGACACTGGTCATGAGGAGAAATCATAATACCAAGTAAGTAACTTTTTCCACTGTTGTTTGAGAATGTTAAGTGATCCTGATGCTGCAAGAAAATTGACACATATGTTAACAATATGTATTGGGGAATAAGAAACATTGTATCTATATCCACCCCATTACCAAAAAGGGATGTGTGCCAGGTGAGAAAATAGAATCCCATGGGAAGAGATTTAAAGACGACAATTGAACTTGGAATCTATGAGATGGAAAGTGTCATGTTCAATCTGGGATATGATGTGAACATTCTATGAAATAAATACTAGGAGTTGATGGGAAAGATGAACTTGGTTTGTTCCCCCATTCAACTAAGGATTGATTATCAACACAAAATATATCCTATCGATAAGTTGGAATAAGCAGAAGTTAAAGTTGAAGGGGTAGATTCTAAGGAATATTTTGAGGTGATTAAGATCATGGATGTAATACCCCTAGGTCGAATCCTAGTTGTAATGTACATATAGGCTGGTGATCCATGATACTTTGGGCAGGATTTTCTTTGTATTCACTTCCTCACTCTAGTCATTGGTACCTTTATTCCATCACCATACTTCCATTTTGGGGAATGTTGGAAGCATTTTCTGGGTAAATTGGACTAAAGAGGAAGGTTTTTATGCTTGTGTGTAGTTGAAGAAGTGGGTTGTAAATTCCATGAGAATTCTCTCCATGTGAGAGAATTGTTGGGAATTGTTTTTCCAAGGTGCCAAGCTACAATTATAGGGCTCTAAGACTTATTTTTTTTCCTATTGCCGAAGCCCCGGAAGGGAAGTGGCATAGCTGAAGGACTATTGAGTAGAGAAGGGGAAGACTTCCTGGGGTGGGACATGCATGTGGGGAATGAGAGGATGTAGTTTTTTTTCTAGAGTTGGCACATAAATCTTGGTTTTTCTGTTGTTGATAAACTGTAGCTTGGCTTAGGTTTCCTTTTCCCTCGTGAATTTTTATCCTCAGCTCTAAGATGACCTTTTGCTGAGAGTTTATGAGAAGTAGAGTGTATGGATGGGAGGAATGTTTGAGGTCTACAAACATTTGGTGATTATTTACAAAAGATAAGTGTCTTCTGTGTATTTATTTAATTACTTTGTGAATAAATGCATATGTTGTTATGGGTTTTCTTGTATTATTATGCATGTCTATATATTTGTTGTGGTATGTATAATTATGTGCATATGTAGAGCATTTTGTTTAAAATTAAGGGTATTGGAGTTGGTAATTTCATGTGGCATAGCCCAACTTGGGGCTTGGAATGCTACAACGTGGTATTAGTGAAAATTTTGTTGTTTTGTTGGTAATGGGGACATCACAATATTGTAATGGGACTCATCTAGGTTGATGGGTACATTAGAATGTGGTATCAGAGCCATAGGTTCAACATTGGGCTTGTATGGGCCATGGGATGAGTGTTGAAACTGAGTTTCATAGTCTGCATGGAAACTGTTTGATAGAATGTTTGAAATAGATGTCTACAAGATGTTTGTTGAAATTGTTGTAGTGAAATTGGGGAAATTTCATGAGTAATTGAGGAAATATTAGCCAGAGATTAAAAATACACAATTTAATTTTAGTCTAGGAAGTTTCGGTATTGTAATGGGATGAATTATGAATTTTCAAAGTTACAGTACAACCATGGAGAAATTGGGAAAAAACCTCAATTTCTACAGTGAAATTCATGTAGAACTCAACGTGAAAGAGTCAAATTATGTGCACAAAGGACAAATTGGCATGCCCAGGGATGAAGCTGGCCATAGAAAGTGTAATTTTAGAGTTTCATGACAGGCCCAAAAATAATTTGGAATCATCCAATTTTGGGTATTTCCCCGTATATGACGTCAACATGATGTAGAGGTGATGTGTAGGTGATGTGGAAGAGGTGATTTGGAGTTGCACAGTGGCTAGTGCATAGTGGGAGCATGTGGCATAGTGGAAAGTGACATGGGATCTATGTGCATAGGTGGTTTAGTTGATACCATAAGCCACTGTCTTGTAGGGGAGAAGCGGTTTTGGATTCCGACTCTTGTACCATGCAACATATCTTAGATAATTCCAAGTAGCACGAGAAAAAACCACCATAGCGAACCAAGGGGTTGTTAAAATTTGAGCATGTTTGGGGTGCGACATGGCCTTCTAGTTGTTGATCTTGCCCGATCGCAGCCATCACATTAGAGAGACATGCAATTTTTCACACACTAAGGAAAAATATGAAGGATGGGATGCGACCACCCTAATGACCAATAAAAAAGTACCACGTGGGAGTTGGACAGTCAAGTGGGACCCTTGTCCCATCCATGGTTAGAAATGTGCCAACTGAGTGTTAAGCCCTAATATTGGCTCATTACCCCTTAATTGGGGCATATTACATTAGTAATGTTATTTTATTTATGCCGGCTTTATTCCATTAGTTGTAATTATACCTCCTAGTCTCCTATATATACCAAGGAGACATTTTCATTTGGAATCATCTTGTACTTGAACATTTAAGTGGGGTAAAAGGAGGTTGCCCCCTCGAAGAGGCTTATTATCTGAAATTATCTCTTTTTCAAGGTTTTGAGTACCTTTTCTGAGGTTTTTCTATGCTATATTTCTATTTGGTTCTTAACATATGGTATCAGAGCTCAAGGTCTTGGGGTTTCACTGCTACATATGAGACACCATGGAATTTTCGCTATAACTTTTTTTCTACAATGTTTCAAAAGGAATGGCTTGGAGGATATTTAGTAGAGGGATCAAGGTACATTGGGTTACAATTTAAGCTCCCGAGGCCTTATACTTTCGGAGACACAACCTGTACAAGATAGGGTTCTTGAATCATCTTGAACTGAGTCATTGCGTAATTTTTGCTATAATTTTGTTTTTGTAATGTTTCAGAACCTGAACTCTGGAGACTATTCACAGAAATTAGTAAGGTATCTGAGGTAAAAATTTCAGCTTCTGGGTCATCTTACATTTATAGATACACCCTGTGGAAGATAGGGCATCTGACTAGTCCTATTGACTAGTCTCAAGAAGGTGTTGTAGGTAAAACAATCATAACTTCTTCCTAGAGTATCCAAATTGAGTGGGACCAGTTTCATTGGATAGTGGACAGTCTGTAGTATTTATGGTAAGCGTTTCAGAATTTTATATCAATTATTTTGTGCGAGGCACGCTATACAAGTGAGATCTCATGGAAAGGACAAAAATCAACAAGTTGTGGGGAAGTTACCATAAATTCCACTTGTCACATCCAATTTTGATCAAACCTGTGGCATTGCAGAGAATAAATATCAGAGAACTACATAAAATAAATTTTCATACCCAGAAGGGCTAAAACTTGGGAGATACAATAGAAGAAAGATTGTCTAGCAGAACCACCTCAAAATCAAGGTTCAAAAGTGATACTTGGCCAACATGCCACCTAAAAAGGGAACTTCTACACCAAATAAGTCTCCATACAATCCTACTTGGACTCTTGATGAAGGTGAAGAAATGCGTAGCGACATAAATGATTTACAAAATAAGATAGTAACAAAAGATTAACTACAAGAGATGAAAGCTAAAGTGGAGGAAAAGATGGATGGTTTAAAAGAGGAGATCATGGAAGTATTGAAAAATTTCATAACAGAAAAGACACCTGAAAGTGAAAATGCATCCCATGAAATTCATGATGAGGACACAAGGAAGGTGAATCAAGAATGGAGAAACTCCAACT
>SNQJ01S0001387.1:223895-236821 GCA_010110895.2 Picea sitchensis
CGAGGGGGCAACCTCCTTTTACCCCACTTAAATGTTCAAGTACAAGATGATTCAAAATGAAAATGTCTCCTTGGTATATATAGGAGACTAGGAGGTATAATTACAACTAATGGCCTAAATCTGACATAAATAAAATAACATTAGTAATATAATATGTCCCAATTAAGGGGTAATGAGCCAATATTAGGGCTTAACAATTTTAAGTCCCACGTAAAAAGAAAAAAGATAGAAAGAAGAGAGTGAAGGATTATGAGGTAGGACTAGGAAGTCGAGGAGGATGACATGGACTCATCTTGGGGTTCCAAGTGGACCTATAATGACATATTAGTCTCCAATTCAATAGAAATCAATCAATTGTGTGGGAGAATTACAACATTTTTTAGGTCATGTTCTTGTAGGTTGTTTTTGAAGGCCTAGACAATGTTTTCAGGTACTCAAAAACCATGAGAAAAGAGTGTATGCAGGCACATTGTCTCTATATCTCAAATAGAATATCTTAGAGAGATATTTCTAATGGTGTAAAATTTTCATTAAATGAAGCTAGTATGAGGAAGTTATAAGCTAAACATTGCAAGGTAATGTTTTGGGTACTAGTTTACTCCAGAGACCATAGCTTCCTGCTACGAGGCACTCAGAAATGTGAATTGGATAGTTACATTCACAATATATCAGAAAGAATAAAGATTCAAGGTATGGAATATGCACATAGGATTTACAACCATGAATATGAAGTAATATGGTTGTATGCCACACTATTAAATATAACCAAATTTGTAACGCTTTTTCGTTGCTATTGAAACACTTGTTCATTGCACTTGCCATGAAATCGGGTTTTATTTTTTGTGGATGTTTTTTCATTGCTGTATAGACAAAGAAGAACTCATCATGGAAATATCCATGAAAAATGGATGCCATGTGCCATTCGTTTGTGTTCCTGAATAATAAATAATTTTTTTACAAACATTCGTTTATATAGTGATGTAAGTACATGGAAAAAAACAAATGATAAGAATTGTTGTATTATTATTTTTTTATTTTTTACAAACATTCGTCTATATAGAAACAACATTTCATCTATATAGTGACACACATCTGTCTATATAGTGAAAAACATTTGTCTATATAGCGGCAAATATCTGTGGAAAAACATCCATCTATATAGATGATTTGTTTGACTAGATGAAGGGAGCGACAGTGTTTTCGAAGATTGATTTGCGATTATGATATCACCAATTACGGATTACAGAAAAAGATATCTCTAAGACCACTTTTAATACTAGATTCAAACACTATGAGTTTCTAGTTTTACCATTCGGATTGACGAACACCCCGTGGGTATACATGAGTTTGATGAATGGGGTATTTTGTGAATACTTGAAAAAGTTTGTTCACGTATCTATTGATGGCATATTGATTTATTCTTGGATGAAAGAAGAGCACGAGGAACATTTAATATTGGTCCTATAGTGTCTATGAGAAAACAAATTGTACGGGAAATATCGAAATGTTCTTTTTGCCAATCAAAGATTCATTACTTGGGACATATCATATCTGGTGAAGGTATCATTGTGGATGCAACGAAAGTAGAGGCTATTATGGAATGGATAGCACTAAAAAATGTACAAGAAGTACGTAGATTTATGGGTTTAGCAGGATATTACCGACGATTTATCGAAGGTTTTTCAAAGATAGCAAATCCGATCACGAAATTGCAAAAGAAAAACAAGAAGTTCGTTTGGAGAAAGAAATGTGCAGAAGCATTTCAAAAACTTAATGAGTTGTTGACGAAAACACCAATACTGAAATTCCCTGACATGGACAATGATTTATTGGTATGCACAGACACATCCAAAGAAGGTTTAGGAAAAGTTTTGATGCAATATGGTCAAGTGATCACTTATATCTCAAGGAAATTGAGAAAGAATGAAGAGAACTACGCAATGCATGACATGGAGTCATTAGCGATTATATATTCCTTGAGAGTTTGGAGAGATTATCTGATTGGACGAAAATTTGAATTAAATATAGACCACTGTGGATTGCAACATATGACTTGAACGTGCGACAAAGGTGTTGGTCAGAATCAATTAGCAAATACGACTTTGAGATTACTTACATTAAAGGAATGGTGAACAGAGTGGAAGATGCGTTGAGTCAGAGACCACACATATTCTCGGTAATACCTCTTAAGACAAATATTCGAGAAAAGATTATAACTTTACATATAGATGATGAGTGGTATAAAGAAGTTAAGGATAATATTGGAAGAGATACCATGATGGTACCGAATTTTGAACATTATTATTTAGACAACGATGGATTGTTTAGATTTAAAGGAAGAATTTACATACCACCTAACGATGAATTAAGAAATTTTATCTTAAGTTAAGTGATCGATAAATGTACATGGCTCATCCGAGAGTCATGAATATGAAGGCTAACCTTAAGCATTTATTCTTCTAGAAGGGAATGAAAACAAACGTAGTTAGTTATGTGGAGAGATATATAGAATTTCAACAAGTGAAGGATGAACATAGACATCCAACATGATTTTTATAGCCACACGTTATTCCATAATCAAAATGGGAGGTCATTTCAATTTAATTTATAGTTGGATTTCCACTAATGGAAAGGAGGCGTGATTCTATTTTTGTGGTAGTGAACACTCTGACGAAGAGTGCACATTTTATCCCATTACGTACGATGTATTAGGTGCCATACATAGAAAAAATATTTATCAACGAGATTGTGATATTACATGGAGTACCAAGAATGATCATATTCGATCGGGGATGGGTGTTTACAGAACGATTTTCGACTAGTTTCCAAGAGGCATTGGGAACACAATTGAAATTTAGTACAACATATCACCCAGAGACGGATGAAAAAACAGAGGGAACGAACCATATTTTGGAGGATATGTTGCGTATGTATGTAATGGATCAACAAAAATGTTGGGAAGATTTATTTCCACTATTAGAGTTTACATACAACAAAAACTATCAGAGTATGATTAAGATGGTCCAGTTTTAGTTTCTTTACGGATGACCATGTCAGACGTCGTTGAGTTGGGATCGACTTGAGGATAGGGTCTTGGCAAGACTATAAATGATTCAAGAAATGGAAGAATAGATGTAATCGATAAGACAAAGGATTAAAGAATCTTAAGATCGATAGAAGAGTTATGCTAATGCGCATCACGTTAATGCCAATTATGAAGTTGGTGACAGATTCTTCTTGTGGGTAAAACCACACAAGAGTTCGATCAAGTTTGAAAAGGGTGATAAACTATCTTCTATGCTTGTGGGACCTTTCGAAGTTCTGTAAAACAAAGGACCCATGGTTTATCGACTGGCCTTTCTTGATTCTTTGTGGCGCATGCACGATGTAATTCATGTATCAGTTTTGAGACATTATATTAGTGATCCTTCACATGTTATTGAAATGAGTTCTTTGCAGGTGTCAGACGAGGGTTTTGTCATGGTGTATCCAATCCAGATTCTGCACCATCGCATTCGATAACTACGACGTCAAATTGTTGATCATGTCAAGGTCCAGTGGGACAACTATATTCCCCACTCGACTACCTGGGAGGATGCATATGAGTTGCGTCAACAGTTTCTTTATTTGTTTGATATATTAGACATATAGATCTATATCAGATATATTTATTTACTTGCATGTATATATTGTACAAACATCATGACAAAGTTTAAAACAAGGGGGAGTGTATGTAACATCCCGCTCTACTGAGCACACTTTTATTAACTTATTCTTTGAGGAAACTTACATGAAAGTGATTAGGTTGTGGTACATGGTGATTTTGTTTCGATTATGGATTATACATGATGATGATGATGTGTTGTGAATTATTATTATTTGATGTATATATATATATATATATATATATATATATATATATATTGTCAATGTTATTGAGGAGTTTTCCTCAGTGTGCACGACACATGAATGTTCATGGATGTTGATGGAATCAATGTACTTCCTTGAAATCCATATTGAGTCAGGGAGTGAATTGTATTTTTATTGAGTATTTCATTTACGCACTTGTAACATATGATTGATTTTAGTATGATTTATGTATATGGATTATTGAAACAGGTTTTATTAGTGGATGCAGGCTTGAAAATGCTTATTAATCTGACTCACAAAAGGAGTAGAGGGGTCATGCACAGAAACCAGACATTGAAGGAGAGGTGTGGAAGCGTCCTTGTCATAGCCTACTAACACTCTCATCGTGGCCAAAATGGTAGGTTAACGATTACTTAGTTCGCGAGATCCACAATGTCATGAGGGAGAACTGAGACAATCGCTCACAACTATTTCAAGGGAGCGTGCAATAAGGCATAGTCCTTATTCCTTAGAAGCCCTTAGTCTCTCACAAGGTCGACCGAGTGGATTGTTGACTCCAAGGTTAAAAAAACTTCCAAAACTAGTCAAAGGTGAGTGGAACCCTTGGAGCACGGAGGTGCATATTGAAGGGCACGTCGCGTAATTAAAACCTTGAGTCAATAAATCTAGGTGGCCTATAAAACATTGAAATGATTAGACCTTGTTGGAATAAAATAATTAATTAATTACCGTAAATTATTAATTAGAAATCCCAATAAAAGTCTAAGCCTAAGTCTGAAACTAAATCTAAGTCTAAATTTAGTTAAGGGACTAAATGAATTATGACATAAGTTAAAAGATTGGAGAATAATCAAACTCTAGGAAAAAGGGGAATGACATATAAAGATTGGATAAATTGCACATGTGTGCATGAAAATAATAAACTAGATTTTTAAAATAGAAAGAAATATACTATGAGAGAATAGGTGTACCCATAGAATAGTATTTAGAGTCAAGATACCACTAGTATAACTAGAAGAAGACTCCTAACCCAACTCTAACTAAGATCTATTTAGGAGACACTCATTAAATGAGAATTTGGGGAACACAGAGACAACTAAGAGAGAAAATAGGAACACATTCAGGAATATGAAGAAAATTGGATTTTTAAATAAAATGAAAATGGTAATTACTTGTGCAACTTGGGGAGAGTGTGACAAGTGTGTGGATGAATAAGCATAATTAATTTAATCTAAAAAGTTAATTATTTGTGCACGAGGAAATGTGTCAGTGAGGAAATTTCTATAAAACAAATGGTGAAGAAAGAAAAGGGATCTCACTTATTCTTTGTAAGGTTATGTTGCCAAAATTGTTTTGATTTAGTTTTACTTGTGAGAGTTGGGATTCCAAGCTTGTAAAAAGAGTGGAAGCTCTTCCTTGCGAGGAAATATTGGGAGTTATTGTTATGGTTTCTTATGTGTGGCTCCTTTGCGACTCGGGGGGACTAAGGGGGAAGAAGAGTACCCCTAACGTTGGCTGGGAGGTACTGGTGAAGTCTTGGACTAGAAGGAAAAAGGAAGGAGCATTGAACAAGTTCCGGTTAAAAATAAACTTCTCATAACACCATCTTCTTGGTTACGGTATTTTAATATTCTAGTTATTGTGTAGTTTATGAAATGTTGAACTTATTATTAATGTCGAAAGTTATTTTATCTTGTTCAGACATTATTTTTGTAATGAATTTATCATTAAAATTATATGTACATGAATGGATATTGAATGGCGTTATTGTACACATAATTTTGTGTATACATTTATTTCCAAAATATGTTCGATCCGTCCTGCAACGATTAACACCTTGTCTATTATTAATTGAATGGAATTAGACTTCCTCGTTTCTTGAGTAGAATTTATATTCTTTTCGAATTTTGAATTTCTTTTTGTTATTAAAAGATGGTGGTTAATAATATAATTTTGAGTGATTTCCTTAAGCGCAACTGAGATAGCCCATTCCTTAAAATGAATTATATATATTTATATAATTAATCATAGTATGCATAAATTTGGAACCAATCACCTCTTCAGAATTATTGCAGGTTTCCTCATCAATTTATAAGTTCCATTTCAATTTTATCGTGGTAAGAACTATGCAAATTATCTCGACCCGATTCTTGAAGATATGTGTAATACAAAATAGAAGTATCATATGAAATCTTAGTCGTTGGGATGCCAAGCGGTTTGTGTAGACACTGTGTTAGCACATTAATAAAACTAGCACAACTGCCAGTTAGTGGCTGGTGAACGTGTTGATAATGAGAATGAGGTAGAGAATGAGAAATGAAACGTGTTGATAACTGAGGCAAATAATGAAACTCTCGGACAGTTGAAGAATTCCAAAAGTTAATCATTTAAACTTGGCAATCATAAGTTTTTAATATGATTAGGTAAATGTTAAAAAGTAAACAGGTTAACGGATGCATTTATAAATGAAAATAAGTTATCAACAATAAATCTGACTCATTGATTTTGGAGGACGACTAAGAATATGCCAGCATCTTCAATGCATAACCATCAGATCAGAATTTAAGATTAAAAGATCATTAATTGTGCCCATCTCCAATAAGTATACTCCTTTCAACATAAAAATATAATTTTACGATGAGTTGGTGTTATACAAGTGACCTTCTCCTGGGATGTTCGCATCTGTCTTCTCTCCAAAATAACCTTCTCCAAAAATGTCTTAAATCTGCACTAAAAAGAAAAAAAAAAAACTTACTCTATTTAGATTAACTCAACGATTTTGAAACCATTTCATTTCTAGTCGGTTAATTGAAAAGTGGGGTGATTATGTAATTAAGGTTTCCAACATGTTCGGCCTGTTACACATTCTTCCCTCATAATGTTAAATATATTGTATCCTCAACAGACTAACCGTACACTGCCAGCTGTACTGGACAGTTGTACTTTCTATTTCTGTCTTGCTCGAGCATATATAAGCTCGGCTATTTCCTATTGTTAGATGGACTTCTGAATCTCTTCAGTTCTGTTCTGTACTTCTTCATACATTTGAATATACTATTCTTTTCTCTCTGCATTTCTCTGTCCTTCACAATTTATCACATAACACCGACAATAGATTGTAGCTTATTTGATAATGTTTGAGACTTGTAATTCTACACGCTCATCAATTACTGTCACTGGTAGTGAACAACCTCCAGTTTTGTATTCAAAATCTTTGTCAAAAGAAAATAATTGGATCAAGACGGATCTTTACACAAACCCTGAGTTTCAGGGCACGCTTGGTGAACTTGGATGCGAATTATATATATTATTCATGTTATCTCATAGTAGATAAATTGAAATAAATTTTCATTGTAGTAAATTCTCGACGTCAAGAACCATTTTAATCTCTTATAATTGTATATAGTGGTGTTACTCTAGATTAATCAGGTTTTTCCTATTTTTGGACTATATTGATTAATAATCCTTGCCCGAGCAAGTTTGGATAATCCTTTTCAATTCGATAGATTAAATTAATTTAGGGATTTGTTTGTTAGTTACTTCCTTACACTTGGTAGGAATTTGTAAGACACTAGTTGTTTTCAAGGTCTGTTAAGACTATTAATAAAATTATAGTAAGGCTTACATTTAATACTTAATAATAACTAATAACATTAAGTTTAAATATACTTAAACACTTATCATATTATGAATTAAAATTAAATGGATTTTTTGAATTATTTAGTCTCATTGTTACGACTACATATCTATTTATATAATATAGTGCAAGTGGCACAACGATTCCTTAATTAAGTGCCTTATTTTCAAGAAGTTATTGTCGTATTAAAATGAGAACTGGTTTTACTTTTTCTTATTAGTGACTTAAATTCTTAAATCTTTGGTAATTATTGCCAATGCGCTTGGCACAAGATGCGTGGTTTAACCTTAAGAGTTTCTAACAAGTGAAATTACTATGACTTCGTTGACATAGTATTTTGCATGATTATATCAAATGGATTTAGTTGCGCTATGATTAATTTATATTAATTTAAACACATATTTTAAAAACATTGCTATTATTATTGTATGCACTTACTGAATGATGTTTAGTAAACCATGGGGCCGTTACATAAACACACACTATAGCCATAATTCTTCTTATTCGTTGCGCATCTGCAATTGTTGTGTTTCACCCTGTGCACAATCCTCTTAGTTCTTTCCCACATGTGAATGACATACATCAACATCATGGTGACTCCATAAGGAAGGAGGAGAAATACAAAGGGTGGTGATATTGTTAGATTTGAGCCTCAATATCTAAAGCTAGTGAATGAAGACACAACAATCCGGGTTTCTTTTGAACAAGTGGGTTGCATTAGATTTTCTCAAAAGCTTGAAGGGTATAGCATGCAGGTAGAAAAGGAGTTTTCATTGAGTTTTAATGGCATTGAAGCTAAAGTGGGAAACATGCAATTTTAGGTTTTTGTTTTTTAAGACACCATCGTTGTTGCAACAAAGATCCCTTCTCGTGGAGAGGAATGATTCAAAGGTATGCAACTACATCTAGCCTTCTATCATGAATTTTTGAAGCCTGAATTTAGAGACACAAATTTTGGAGCCACCATATCCAGAGAACTTCTATTAGAGAATCGTAGCAACTTGTTGCGGGTAATTCAGAGGTTTTTCAAATGTGAAGGAAGATTCACTAGGGTTTACCACTATCATATCAGGATCTTAATGCACTTCACTGGTAGGATAGCGTTGAATATACCCTATTACCTCTTCAGTAGCCTAAGGAAGATGGATGACACAATGCAAGTAAGGAAAGACCAGGGGGAACCCAACCTCTTCCATTTTTCATTGATAAATTTGTTGGTGTTAGAAGAACTCGGAAAGATGAATCAATATTGGGAGACTTTTGCATCTTCATCAAAGATAGAAACTAATTATTTTAGCATCCCTCGGAATTGGATTCACCCATTTTTGCAATTTTTTTTTTGTTAGTAAGCAACAAGAAAAACCCTAACCTTAATTATCAAATGCCCTAAATATTTAAATAGTACACAATGATTTTGATCAATGTTCGATCATTATAGATGGTCATATAATTATGATGCCTATACGATGTTTTGAAGATTTTATTTTTATTGTAAACTATAAATAAAGAATTTACAGTAGGGCAGGAGACATGCTGCTCAACTATGACAGTTTTTTTTATCAGCAACAAAAAGTAGTTTTCCTTGTAATTTTTCAATGCAGAGTGTAATCAATGAGATGAATATGAGATAGAAGCTATAAATGCAGTCAAATAATCACTTCCTTAGGATGAGGTAGTATGGACTCATTTAGTTCAATTTGGCACATTGGGTTTTTAAAGCTTTAAGAGGAAAGTTATGTTTTGAAGAGGGTGAAGAGGTTCTAGAACACTTTATCATCATCAGAAGGCCAAATTCATCATCCATGAACAAAGATAAAAAAATGTGAAAAAATATGAAAGGGACCTTTTGCTGCGCAATTGTGATGTGTTTCTCCTGTAGTTTGCTTTTGCAGAGTAGCCTTGCTGCGCAACTGTGACAGAGTGCCAAAATCCCTCAAGATCAACAAGGACAACTCAACAAATATTTCCATATCATCTCCAACGACATATAAACGCAAATAATATTGCAATAGACATCTAACATGTGTTTGGTTAAAGAAATTCGAATGAAATCAATTTGGTCAAGAGAGTTCCCTAGTTTTAAGGGACCTTTTTGAAACTGTTTCTATTTCGATGTACCTTAGTCCTATTTTTGTGCAATTTTTTTTACTCATATCCCTTGGTCCAAGGGTGAGCCATTTTTTATTTATTTCATGTGCGAAACACAACACGAGAAGAAACATAGAGTGACATTGGTCATGAGGAGAAAGCAAAAGATCAAGTAAGTAACTTTTTCCATTATTGTTTGAGAATGTTAAGTGATCCTGATGCTGCAAGGAAATTGACACATATATTAAATATATGTATGGGGGAATACAAAACATTGTATCTATATCCACCACATTACCAAAAAGGGATGTGTGATAGTGAGAAAATAGAATCCCATGGGAAGAGAGTTGAACACGACATTTGAATTTGGAATCTATGATATGGACAATGTCATGTTCAATCTGGGATATAATGTGAACATCCTACCAAAGAAATCCTAGGAGTTGATGGGAAATACGAACTTTTTTTGGTCCCCCATTCAATTGATGATTGATTATCAATACAAAATCTATCCTATCGATCAGTTGGAATAAGTAGAAGTTAACATTGAAAGGGTAAATTCTAAGGAAGATATTGAGGTGATTGAGATCATGGATGTAATACCCCTAGGTTGAATCCCAGTTGTAATGTACATTTAGGGTGGCGAGCCAATATACTTTCGGCCAGAGTTCCTTTCTATTCACTTCCTCACTCTAGTCATCAATACCTTTGTTCCATCACCATACCTCCATTTTGGGGAATCTTGGAAGCATTTTCTAGGTAAACTGGACTGAAGAGGTGAGTTTGTAGGATCGTGTTTAGTTGAAGAAGTGGGTTGTAAATCCCATGAGAATTCTCTCCAGGTGAGAGAACTATTGGGATTTTTTTTCCCAAGGTGCCAAGCTACATTTATAAGGCTCTAATACTTATTTTCTGGCCTGTTGTTGAAGCCTCAGAAGGAAAGTGGTGCAACCAAAGGACTGCTGAGCAGAGAAGGGGAATACTTTCTGGGGTGGGACATGCATGTGGGGAATGAGAGGATGTGGTTGTTTTGTAGAGTTGGCACCTGAATATTGGTTTTTTCGTTGTTGATAGACCTTAGCTTGGTTTAGGTTTCCTTTTCCTTGGTGGAGTTTTATCCTCGGCTTAGAGGTGACCTTCTCCTGAGAGTTTATGAGAAGTAGATTTTATGGCTGGGAGGAATCTCTGAGGTCTTCTCGCATTTGGTGATTATTTACATAAGATAAATGTCTTCTGTGTATTTATTTAATTATTGTGTGAATAAATGTATATGTTGTTGTGGGTTTTCTTGTATTATTATGCATGTCTATATATGTTTTGTGTTATGTATAATTATGTTCATATGTAGATAATTTTGTTTAAAATTAAGGGTATTGGAGTTTTTAATTTCATGTGGCATGGCCCAACTTGGGTCTGGGAATGCTACAATGTGGTATCAAAGAATTTTGTTTTGTTTTGTTGGTAATGGGGACATTACAATATTGTAATGGGACTCATCTAGGGGGTTGGGTATGTTACAGTGTGGTATCAAAGCCATAGGTTAAACATTAGGCATGTATGGGCCATAGGCAGAGCGTTGAAACTGAGTTACAGAGTCTACATGCAAATTGTGTGACATAATGTTTGAAAGGGATGTCTTCAACATGTTTGTTGAAATTATTGTAGTGAAGTTGGGGAAATTTCATGAGTAATTGAGGAAATATTAGTGAGGGATTAAAAATCCACAATTTAATTTTAGTCTAGTAATTTTCGGTATTGTATTGGGATAAGTTATGAATTTTAGAAGTTACAGTACAACCAAGGAGATATTTGGAAAAAAGCCTCAATTTATACAGTGTAATGCATGGAGAACTCAATGTGAAAGAGTCAAATTTCGTGCGCAAAGGAAAAAATGGAATTCCTAGGGATGAAATTGGTCGCAGAAAGAGTAATTTTAGATTTTCATGGAGGGCATGAAAATAATTTTGAATTATGCATTTTTTGGAATTTTGGAGAAATTCGAAAATTGGGAAAAATTGGAAATGTTTGGGTATTTTTCCGTATATGACATAGAGGTGATGTGTAGGTGATGTGGTAGAGGTGATGTGTACTTCCATGGTGGCCAGCGCACAATTGAAACATGTGGCATAGTGGAAAGTGATGTGGGAGCTATGTGCATAGTTTTTTTAGTTGATACCATAAACCATTGCCTTGTGGGGGAGAAGCAGTTTTGGATTCCGACTCTTGTACCATGCAACATCTCTTAGATAATGCCAAGTAGCAAGAGAAAAAAACACTGTAGTGACCCAAGGGGTTGTTAAAATTTGAGCATTTTTGGGGTGTGACATGGCCTTTCGGTTGCTGATCTTTCCCGATCTCAACCGTCAGATTAGAGAGACGTTCAAGTTTGCACACACCAAGGAAAAAGGTGGAGGATGGGATACGCCCATCCTCACGACCAATAAAAAATTACCATGTGGGAATTTGATAAAAAAGTGGTACCCTTGTCCCATCCAGGGTTATAAATGTGCCAACTGAGTAGGTGGGTCTGTGAATTATTTTTATTTTCTTGAATTTTTTAGGCCCACGTAAAAAGGAAAAAGATAGAAAGAAGAGAGTGAAGGAATATGAGGTAGGACTAAGAAGTCTAGGAGTATGAAATGGAATCATATTGGGGTTCCAAGTGGAACTAAAATTTGAGATTAGTCGTCAATTCAATATAAATCAGTTAATTGTGTGGGAAAATTACAACATTTTTCACGTCATGTTCTTGCAGGTTATTTTCGAAGGTCTAAACAATGTTTTCATGTACTCAAAATCTATGAGAAAAGAGTGTACACAGGTAAAATGTCTCTATAGCTCAAATAAAATATCTTAAAGAGAGATTTCTAATGGTTTAAAATTTTCGTTAAACGAAGCTAGTATGATGAATTTATAGGACAAATAGTGCAAGTTAATGTTTTGGGTACTAGTTCACTCCATAGGCCATAACTTCCTTCTCCAAGGCACTCAGGAATGTGAATTAGATAGTCACATTCACAATATATCAGAAAGAATAAAGATTCAAGGTATGGAAGATGCACATAGGACTTACAATTGCGAAGATGAATTAAGATGGTTGTATGACACACTACTAAATATGACCAAATTTGCAAAGATTTTGTGTTGCTATTGTGACACTTATTCGTTGCACTTGCCATGAAATCATTTTTATTTCTCGTGGATTTTTTTTCATTGCTATATTGAAAAATAAAAGCTCATCATGGAAATATCCATGAAAAATGGCTACCACGTGCCATTCGTTTATGTTCCTGAATATATATATATATATATATATATATATATATATATA
>SNQJ01S0001387.1:236860-282736 GCA_010110895.2 Picea sitchensis
ATATTACAAACATCCATCTATATAGTGATGTAAGTATGTGGAAAAACACAAATGATAAGCATTTGTTGCAGTATTTTTATTTTTATTTTTTTACAAACATTCATTGATATAGAGACAAGAATCCATCTATATAGTGACACACATCCATCTATATAGTGAAAAACATCCATGTATATAGCAACAAACATTTGTGGAAAAACAAAAATGATAAGTTTTGTTGCGATGAGAATGCTATATTTTCCATGCTTTTCCCTCTCTATAGTGGTGAGGACTGTAGGTTTAATTTTTTTTTTTGGCATGTAGACCACAAACCTCAACCCAATTAACTTTGATTTTAATCTTATCAAGGAATCCTTGCAAAGTGAGGCCCTAAACAAGGCATATTGTACATTTCTAGGTGAGTGGAGTTCCCTTATTTGAATACCATGTTGTAGTGAATGATACTCCTTTGGAAAGATTAACCTACTGCCTCCCCTAGAATCCTTAAGGTTTCCTCAAAATGAGCAATGTAATTCATCTATTTTTATTCTAATATGGGTGCCACTTACACATTTGATATGAGATCCTCATTCATGGTTATGATATATTATAGTTTGGGGGATTCAACCTTGCCCCAGAGAGGGATATTTATCTCTTCTTCCCTATATTTATTCAATTCAAATTCTCTCAAATCCTCATGTTGAATCTAATATGATAGTGCCACGTGTTGGAAATCCCCTACATATGGGTTTGGGTTCTATTTGTAGGGATGTAGGAGGGAATATTTGTGTAGATAAAATTGACACAACCTATCCCTCATTTCTTCATCATTATCTTGACATACACCCACAAATTCTTTTGGGGTCTCTATATTAAATGAAACCTATTGCACTAGACTCTGCATTTGAAATTTATACCACTGCTCTCTGAGAAAAAGGTTGATAAATTTGGTTATTTTCCTATATCTCATCACATATTTTTCAATCTAGGCCATTTTGGTTATGGATACCTTCATTATCATTTCCTGGTAAATTTGAGCAGTCAAATCCTTCCTAGTTCTTTCCAATTATTCCTTCAAATTCTTATTTTTCATTTATAGTTTCTTATGCTTTTTAACTCCTTGTATTATCATGATTTGAAAATTTTATTTTAGGTGGTGGAATTGTTGATCCACTCCATTTGTTATGCCTTATACCTTATTTCCCTTGTTCATATTATTTGTTTCTATGGTTTTACATTTGAGGGCCTCATCCCTGGCTAATTATAATTATCTTAGAGTGAGTTTCAAGGTGGATTCTATAGGTTCCATTTTTTTTTACTCCTTAGGTTTTCCTAATGGGATTCATGTAGGAGTGGTATTCCTCCACATTCACTATGGAAGAGAATATTGGGGTGATTAGTTTAGGAGTTTCTTGGGATCTAGTATTAGCTCTCCTATAGAACTTCTCACTTTCCCTTTGAATTGTGGTTTTCTCTGTAATATTAAATGGGTTGCTTGGTGATGTCCTTAATTGAATTAGGGTGGAATACACTTCCTTGTCTATGTCTTATACCTTGAATTTATTTTGAGATTTCTTTTCCATGGAGGTACCTAGCTTGCCTTGTTTCGTTTTCCTCCCAATATCCCTCTCAGGGCATGGCTCTTGAGAAAATGATTGAGATTCCATAAAGGCCTATATATCCATATACACAAAGTATTCCCATGACACCCTAAGACTCTATATTTCTAAGGAATAAAAAACTACTAGCTTGATGAGGCCATGATGTTCTAGTGCCTCATGCTTGCCTCTCTTTACCTTTGTTCTCATCTCTCTCAAGGAATGCAAGAGAAAAAATGGGATACTTAATTTTTTTTAGGATTTTGGTGAAATAAATGTCTTAGATGGCGTAAAAATTTGAAGTTGTATGCATAGACCAAACTTAGTCTTCCATCACAAGTAATATATATGAGAAAATTGTATGCCACTTTAAGTCATGGCTCTCACAAGAACTCCCTCTTCACCCCATTCCTTTTCACTACAAGATACATAGTTGAAACAACGAAAACGATCGTATTGATATGCTAAAATATTATTGAAATGATTATTTCATTATTTCAAATAACATTAAAATAGTTTTCTTTACCTGTTTGTCTAGTCATGACAATTGGTGTGCTCATTGGTTGTGTTGCTTGTTCCTCTTGCAACTCACCCTCATGAGCTACATGTTCTTCCATTGAAATAAGAAACTTTATAAGTACACATAAGAAAATATGTAACGATCCTAGTCATTACGACACAAGCGACACATAACAAGTACTATATATATATATATATATATAAAGCGCAAGGAAAGTAATGTCATTAACACTGTTAGCACAAGATTGGTTAAGGTGCCAAGTGTCAAGAGACACCTGCAGTCAAGAAGAGCATAACCCCTAAGGAGAATCCTGCCATTTCTGAGAGGGAAAAGTCTGTTGTGCCAAAGGAAGATCCTCTTTCTACAAGAAAGAGTGTGAGGTTGAATTCCAGGGTAACTAAATAGTTTATGAAAAGTGAGACCCATTTTTTAGAATTGTTCCCTTTTGGGAGGGTTAACTGATATGCACATACTATTTCTTCCATCATACAGGTTGCATAGGCAGAGATCTCTTGGAGAGGATTGATGAGCCAAGAGAGGCTAGAGAGAGTAGGAATAGGCAGTTTCATGTGTGTGTTAATTTGTAAGCCTGTGGGCATTTTATGATTGTAAGCATTACTTCTATTGGAGACTCATGAGAGTTGTGATTTCAGATTGTAAATCTTTGTCTATGTTTCTTCTTATTTGAATATATTGGAGATTTGAGGATCAAAGGTTGTCAATGATTTATGGATCCCTAAGCAGTAAAGGACCTCCTGTATTTTTCCCATCAGTCATTGTTTATATTCAAGTATTTGTTGATTCATTAAATTGAGAGGATCTCTATTTACTGAACATTCTATATTATGTTTTCCTTCTTGATTTCTTCCACCTATCAACATATAATCTTGTTTTCTGTTAAGCATCTTGTGTGCCTTTGATGAGTGGGATGTTTGTGACTCCATTTCCCATTGGTGTAGCCTACTGATCTGAAGTTTTCTTACCTCTCTCTTTCTTTATCCATCTTGTTGATCCACCTATTCAAAACCAAAGTTATATTTTACATTTTGATGGGTGCTGAGCTTACACTTTAGCAGTCAAAGTGTGACTTTCAGTGCTAACATTTTTGGCACCGTTTCGGGGGATAGATTTGAGCATATTGAAAACCTCCCTAGGAAGAACAACATTGCACAGCTCCAAATTTAGATGGTGACTGAAGTTGGACACCTTCAAGACTGCACATTCACCATGGCGACTCCATTGTTTAGAATCTATTGGTGACTCCACCGGGGATGACACAAATCAAATGGCTATGAAGGTTATCATGGCCAGGAGGTTTTCCCCACTCAATTTCTCAGCCATAGATGGTTATCCACATCTTGTGCCTCAAATTGATGAATAGAAAGATCTGCTGCCCAGATTTTATGAAGGTGATGATGACAACCCTTTTGAGCATGTTCATGAATTTCATGCTTTGATGCAACAACTTGACATCCATCATGAATATATATTGATGAAAATGTTCATGTATTCATTGGAAGGCGATGCGAGGCAATGGTATAGAACACTGCTTGCTTTTAGTATTTCCTCTTTGAAGGACTTTCATGATGTTTTTTATTCTCACTGCAAGATAATTTATCCATCTGAAAGACTTTTTGCGAATTGTTGTGAGGGGTATGCATCATATATTCAAGATTCAGCAAGTGATTCCTCTAGTAGTGATGATGAAGGGGATGATTATAGAGATTAGGAATTAGATGATGAGTTTCATAATTCTTTTCCTAAATTTGAAGAACAAATGCATCATTCATGTCAAAATTTATGTCCCCAAGAGAAAGATCAATATGGACAATCCATCATTTCCTTATCTCCTCCTTTTCTTGATTCTTTAAGTCAAGAGGTCATCTTAGATTCAGATTTATTTTATCATGAGAATAGTGTTGCAGCTTGTCATGACCAAATTCATAGCTTATCAGTCCCTCCTATTGTTAATGAACGAATGTGCCATGATTTGCCAAGTTTTGATGACTATGAGGATGTTTTCCCAACCAGCTGTCCCGGCTATTGTAGTAATCCCCTCAACCATTAATAGTCAAATGGTCATTGATTCACCTTTGTATGATGATTATGAAGATGATTTCCATGAACAATCTGTTGAAGACCTAATATCAGAAAAGTACCCTTCCCATCAAAGTAACAATAGCTTGTTTCAACCGTCATGTCATATTTTTGTTGCTCAAAAAGAAGAAAAAGATGATAATATAATTTTAGAGGGTGAAAAACTGAGAAATTGGGACCATAAGCCAAGATATGATGAATATCCCTCACAATTAGAAGATAATATAGAAGAATTTAGTTTCCCAAGCACTTCTAATTGTGATGAACTTCCCTATCAACCCCCTATTCCTCTTGAAGACACAAGCTCAGTTTCATCAAGAAGCCAAGATCAAATGCCATGTGATTCGAAGAGAAAGGTTGAAATTAAAGAAAGACAAGAATCACTAAGCCTTTTTTCTAATACACCTCATGACCAGGAGTGGACCAAGGCCATATGCATTGAGGATGAATCAGAGAATCAACTAGCCATACAACAACCAAGAACAGTGGACAAAGGACCTAATGCAATAATTTTCCTTTTTACACAAATAAATGTTGTAGGGGAAAGTATTGATGATGTTTTCCTGGATCCATTTGAAGCCTGTTTGCAAGCAAAAAATGGGCCTAAGCTCATTGATTTCTTCAATGGAAAGTGTATTTCCAAATGTTTATTTGATGCGCCTTCAGGTAAGAATTATCTCTGGTGCTTAAGGAAGCATATTTAAAAACTTCAAATAGTTGAAAAAATGATGAAATGGCTTCATTGGTTGTTTCATGTAACTTGAACGCTTCAGTTTCCCAATAATTAGAGTAGGTGTGTGCAATAAGCTTGTTGGAAAAGCATCATTTTCATCATTTTGTCAGTTTTAGTTTTCATTTTCATTTAGTTTCAGCTGAAGGTCATAGATCAAAGTGGATTGCAGAGGTTAAAGGTTGAGAGCATGACTCCACAAGCCCAAAGGATAAGGCACTGAAACTAAAAGAGTTCTTAAAGCCTCACAGGGAGGAATATATCCCCCATGGAGCCTATGTTATCACAAGATTGGTTTATGCCTCAATGTTGCATAAGTGGTGCTACATAATATTTCACAGAGAACATAATTTGCATTTCATTATTCATTTTGGCAAATGAATACAATTGTTATGGGATTTTTATTTGTTTTGGGGAAAATTGAAATTATATTGAGTTATTCCCAATATCCAAGTTCAAGCATCAAAGCACCCACAGATTTATGTACCGAATTGCATGCAGAAACACAGTGGGGCGCTACCTATAGGTGTTGTGTAATATTCTGGTAGAGAATAATTTGTGCAGAGTTATTCTGCCAGTTTTGTGTCACTAATTTAAAACTTGGGTTATGAGCAATTGAGGATGTAGTTTTGAAAAATGGAGGATTTTTTTGTTCATAACATTCCAAATAACAAAAACCTCTCTCAGTTTTTCAAAATGTGTTTTTGTTTGAGATATATTGGATATAGAAGTAGGTGTTGCATACTCTGCATAGTGGCGTTGCGTACTAATTTCCTGTAGCGGTCATGATTTTGATATTCGCCTTGTTGGCAGGTTGCCACATGTCAAGGAGGGTTCAAATGACTTCTCAAGGATCAGTTAGATGTCAAGGGACACCTGCACCTAATATTTAGCTCCAACAAAGGCCTCATGCATGAGGTGGAAACAATTTATTAATGAATTCCATCAAATTCCTGAAAATCAACAGTTTGTTGTATTTTTGTCTCTTTGACTGTTGCCACCTATCTCCAAGGATTAGAATCCAATGGAGGAGATGGGATTCGACCTCCTTAGGTTATTTGGATGTTATTTTCTATTTAAAGAAGGAGATATCTCTTGGATAAGGGGATGGATGAGCCAAGAGAGGCTAGAGAGAGTAGGAGTAGGCAGTTTTCCTGTGTGTGTTCATTTGTAAGCCTGTGGGAATTTTTTGATTGTAAGCATTACTACTATTGAAGACTCATGAGAGATGTGATTGAAGGCACTACGTTTTTGGTTATGCTACCCACACTTGCACAAAGATGCAACGCAAGTGGTGCTACCTAATGGAGTTGCGTAATATTTCACAGAGGACAGAAGTTGCATATAGGGGCAACACAATCGGGCGCTACCTATAGGCGTTGCGTAATATTCTAGCAGAGGCTAAATTGTGAAGAGTTATTCTGCCAGTTTTGAGTCACTAATTTAAAACTTGGGTTATGAGAAGTTGAGAATATATTTTTTAAAACTGGAGGAGGTTTTTGTTCATAACGTTCCAAATAACAAAAACCTCTCTCAGTTTTTCAAAATGTGTTTTGGTTTGAGAGATATTGGATATAGACGTGGCGTTGTGTACTCTGCACAACAACACTGCCTAATTTCCTGTAGCGGTCACAGTGTTGATATTCTCCTTGTTGGGAGGTTGCCAAATGTCAAGGAGAGTTAGAATGGATTATAAAGGATCAGTTAGATATCAAGGGACACCTACACCTAATATTTAGCTCCACCAAAGTCCTCATGCATGAGGTGGAAACAATTTATTAATGACTTCCAACAAATTCCTGAAATTTAGTAGTTTGTTGGATTTTTGTCTCTTTGATTGTTGCAACCTATCTCCTAGGGTTAGAATCCAATGGAGGATATGGGATTCGACCTCCTAAGGTTATTTGGATGCTATTTTCTATTTAATGAAGGAGAGATCTCTTGGAGAGGATTGATGAGCCAAGAGAGGCTAGAGAGAGTGGGAATAGGCAATTTCATGTGTGTGTTCATTTGTAAGCCTGTGGGAATTTTATGATTGTAAGCATTACTTCTATTGGAGACTCATGAGAGCTGTGATTTCAGATTGTAAACCTTTGTCTATGTTTATTCTTATTTGAATATATTTCAGATTTGAGGATCAAAGGCTATCAATGATTTATGGATCCCTAAGCAGTAGAGGACCTGCTGTATTTTTCCCATCAGTCATTGTTTATATTCAAGTATTTGTTGATTCATTAAATTGAGAGGATCTCTATTTACTGAACATTCTATCTTATGTTTTCCTTCTTGATTTCTTCCACCTATCAGCATATAATCTTATTTTCTGTTAAGCATCTTGTGTGCCTTTGATGAGTGGGATGTTTGTGACTCCATTGCCCATTGGTGTAGCCTATTGATATGCAGTTTTCTTCCCTCACTCTTTCTTTATCCATCTTGCTGATCCACATATTCAAAACCAAAGTTATATTTTACATTTTGATGGGTGCTGAGCTTACACTTTAGCAGTCAAAGTGTGACTTTCAGTGCTAACATTTTTGGCACCGTTTCGGGGGACAGATTTCAGCAGATTGAAAAGCTCCCTGGGAAGAACGACATTGCACAGCTCCAACTTTAGATGGTGACTGAAGTTGGACACCTTCAAGACTGCACATTCACCATGGCGACTCCATTGTTCAGAATCTATTGGTGACTCCACTAGGGATGCGACAAATCAAATGGCTATGAAGGCTATCATGGCCAGGAGGTTTTTCCCACTCAATTTCTCAGTCGTAGATGGTTATCAACATCTTGTGCCTCAAATTGATGAATGGCAAGATTTGCTGCCCAGATTTTATGAAGTTGATGATGACAACCCTTTTTCGCATGTTCATGAATTTCATACTTTGATGCAACAACTTGACATCCATCATGAATATATATTGATGAAAATGTTCATGTATTCATTGGAAGGCGATGCAAGGCAATGGTATAGAACACTCCTTGCTTCTAGTATTTCCTCTTTGAAGGACTCTCATGATGTTTTTTATTCTCATTGCAAGATAATTTATCCATCTGAAAGACTTTTTGCGAATTGTTGTGAGGGGTATGCATCATATATTCAAGATTCAGCAAGTGATTCCTCTAGTAGTGATGATGAAGGGGATGATTATAGAGATTAGGACTTAGATGATGAGTTTCATAATGCTCTTCCTAAATTTGAAGAAAAAATGCATCATTCATGTCAAAATTTACGTCCCTGAGAGAAAGGTCAATATGGACAATCCATCATTTCCTTATCTCCTCCTTTTCTCAATTCTTTAAGTCAAGAGGTCATCTTAGATTCATATTTTTATTTTATCATGAGAATAGTGTTGTATCTTGTCATGACCAAATTCATAGCTTATTAATCCCTCCTATTGTTAATGAACGAATGTGCCATGATTTTCCAAGTTTTGATGACTATGAGGATGTTTTCCCTGAGCAACCAGTTGTCCCAGCTATTGTACTAATCCCCTCAACCATTAATAGTCAAATGGTCATTGATTCAACTTTGTATGATGATTATGAAGATGATTTCCATGAACAATCTGTTGAAGACTTAGTATAAGAAAAGTACCCTTCCCATCAAAGCAACAATAGCTTGTTTCAACCCTCATGTCATATTTTTGTTGCTGAAAAAGAAGAAAAAGATGATACTATAATTTTAGAGGGTGAAAAACTGAGAAATTGGGACCATAAGCCAATATATGATAAATATCCCTCATAATTAGAAGATAATATAGAAGAATTTAGTTTCCCAAGCACTTATAATTGTGATGAACTTCCCTATCAACCCCCTATTCCTCTTGAAGACACAAGCTCAGTTTCATCAAGAAGACAAGATCAAATGCCATGTGATTCGAAGAGAAAGGTTGAAATTAAAGAAAGACAAGAATCACTAAGCCTTTTTTCTAATACACCTCATGACCAGGAGTGGACCAAGGCCATATGCATTGATGATGAATCAGAGAATCAACAAGCCATACAACAACCAAGAACAATGGACAAAGGACCTAATGCAATACTTTTCCTTTTTACACAAATAAATGTTGTAGGGGAAAGTATTGATGATGTTTTCCTGGATCCATTTGAAGCCTGTCTGCAAGCATAAAATGGGCCTAAGCTCATTGATTTCTTCAATGGAAAGTGTATTTCCAAATGTTTCTTTGACGCACCTTCAAGTAAGAATTATCTCTGGTGCTTAAGGAAGCACATTTCAAAACTTCAAATAGTTGAAAAAATGATGAAATATCTTCAATGGTTGTTTCATGTAACTTGAACGCTTTAGTTTCCCAATAATTAGAGTAGGTGTGTGAAATAAGCTTGCTGGACAAGCATTGTTTTCATCATTTTGTCAGTTTTAGTTTTCATTTTCATTTAGTTTCAACAAAAGGTCATAGATCAAAGCAGATTTTAGAGGTTAAAGTTTGAGAGCATGACTCCACAAGCCCAAAGGATAAGGCACTGAAACTACAAGATTTCTTAAAGCCTCACAGGGAGGAATATATCCCCCATGGAGCCTATGTTATCACAAGATTGGTTTATGCCTCAACGTTGCATAAGTGGCACTACATAATATTTCACAGAGAACAGAATCTACATTTCATTATTCATTTTGGCAAATGAATACAATTGTTATGGGATTTTTATTTGTTTTGGGGGAAATTGAAATTATATTGAGTTATTCCCAATATCCAAGTTCAAGCATCAAAGCACCCACAGATTTATGCTACTGAATTGCATGTAGAAACACAGTGGGGCTCTACATATAGGCGCTGTGTAATATTCTGGCAGAGAATAAATTGTGCAGAGTTATTCTGCCAGTTTTGAGTCACTAATTTAAAACTTGGGTTATGAGCAATTGAGGATGTAGTTTTGAAAACTGGAGGATTTTTTTTTTCATAACATTCCAAATAACAAAAACCTCTCTCATTTTTTCAAAATGTGTTTTTTTTTGAGATATATTGGATATAGAAGTAGGTGTTGCATACTCTGCATAGTGGCACTGCGTACTAATTTCCTGTAACGGTCACGATTTTGATATTCGCCTTGTTGGCAGGTTTCCACATGTCAAGGAGGGTTCAAATGACTTCTCAAGGATCAGTTAGATGTCAAGGGACACCTGCACCTAATATTTAGCTCTAGCAAAGGCCTCATGCATGAGGTGGAAACAATTTATTAATGACTTCCAACAAATTCCTGAAAATCAACAGTTTGTTGGATTTTTGTCTCTTTGACTGTTGCCACCTATCTCCAAGGCTTAGAATCCAATGGAGGAGATGGGATTCGACCTCCTTAGGTTATTTGGATGTTATTTTATATTTAAAGAAGGAGATATCTCTTGGATAAGGGGATGGATGAGCCAAGAGAGGCTAGAGAGAGTAGGAGTAGGCAATTTTCTTGTGTGTGTTCATTTGTAAGCCTGTGGGCATTTTTTGATTGTAAGCATTACTACTATTGAAGACTCATGAGAGATGTGATTTCAGATTGTAACTCTTTTTTTATATTTCTTCTTATTTGAATATATTTCAGATTTGGATTCCTAAGCAGTAGAGGATATGCTATATTTTTCCCATCAGTCATTGTTTATATTCAAGTATATGTCGATTCATTAAATTGAGAGGATCTTTGTTTAGTGAAAATTCTATCTTATGTTTTCCTTCTTCATTCTTCCACCTATCATCATATAATCTTGTTTTCTTTTGAGCATCTTTTTTGCCTTCGATGAGTAGGATGTTTGTGACTCCATTACCCATTGGTTTAGCCTACTGATCTGCAGTTTTCTGTCCTCTCCCTTTGTTTCTTCATCTTGCTGATCCACCTATTCAAAACCAAATTATCTTTTACATTATGATGGGTGTTGATTTTAGACTTTAGCAGTCAAAGTGTGACTTCAGTGCTAACATTTTTTAGGCCCCATGGGGGATAGAGTCCTCCTTGTGAGGCTCTAATAACTCTTGTAGTTTTAGTTCCTTATCCATCTTCATCTCTGTTCAGGAAACCAACAAGCCTGAGAGAATCTCTTCTCCTTATTTGAAACTGAAAAATAACTACTGCAAACTGACAGAAAGGAAATGCTAAAAAATGAGCTTATTTCTACCTACTCCTACTCTAATCAACTGTGTTTCTTCTTGATCAAGTAAGATTGTGCTTCCAATGAAACCATACAAGCATCTGATTAGTTGGTGGAATCCTTGATACAAAAATGATGAATGCATGAACCCATAGATTACTGATATGCAATTCAAAAGAATAGAACATCCAACCTTCATTTGAAAAACGTGTTATGACATCTAAGTTGCTCAAAGATCCAAGATAATCAACAAATGGATCAATAAAACTGAAAAAGAATACCTCTTCCTGATGTTTTAGCTGAACATTAGAAGATTTCTGCATATCCTGATGTTGATCATGGCTGCTACCTACAACTGCCTGCAAATCTGAACATAGCTGCAAACTAACTTCACTGTTGATGATAGATTGTTTGTTGTTGTCTACAGATCCAGGTTCAAATATAGTGCATGCGAGATCATTTATTTGTAGAGATGACTGTTGAATGTCTTCAACGGTTTCCTGATAGTTGATCTTCAAAACACTGTTCTCCATAATAATCAGATTCATAATTGTCATAACTCGGTTGACTACTCCTCAAATCAGAAAAATGGATCTTCTCTTCTTCATCAGAGTATTCATCAAATATAGGTGATCCCAAGGCTCCTTGGTCTTGCACAGAAAAATGAACAATCCCCCGATTTGTCTCTTCAATCTTAGGTGAAAAGATATCATGGGAACCCTCTTGTAGGAAAAGATTAATATCCTCTTCTACAATTGGTTCTTCTTTCGAATAAGAGACATTAGATGCATAAGGTACATGATATAATGCAAAAGAATACATGCAATCATTAGTACAATCATGACTGATATCTGGAAGACTTTCTTCTCGGGAATAAGAAAGAGAAATAGGTTCATTCCTATCTTCATTTGGATAGTGAATAAAATAATTTTCATCTTTATAATCAACGGATCAATCTAACAAATCTTGAGCACATTCTACATATCCCTCACAACAGTTATGACAAATACTTTCAGAGGGGTAAAAATTTTTGCAGTGTTCATTGAATACTCTATGGAAATCCTTCAAGGATGAAATGTTAGAAGAGGGTAATGAGAAATACCATTTACGTGCATCCCCATCCAATGAATACATGAACATTTTCATCAATATATCTTCATGATGGATGTTAAGATGCTGCATCAGAGCATGGGATTCATGAACATGCTCGACAGGGATGTCATCCTTACCTTCATAAAATCTGGGCAACAGATCTTGCCATTCATCAATAAGAGGCACATTGTGTGGATAATCCTCTATAGCTGAGAAATCGAGTGGGGAAAACCTCTTGTCTAGGATAGCCTTAATAGCCATTTGATTTTCCTCATCCCCAGTGGAGTCACCAAAAATGTTAGCACTGAAAGTCACACTTTGACTGCTAAAGTGTAAGCTCATCACCCATCATAATGTAAAAGACAATTTGGTTTTGAATAGGTGGATCATCAAGATGGAGAAAGAAAGGGAGAGGGCAACAAACTAAAGATCAGTAGGATACACCAATGGGAAAGGGAGTCACAAACATCCTACTCATTGAAGACACAAAAGATGCTCAACATAAAACAAGGTCATATGTTGATAGGTGGAAGAATGAAGAAGGAAAACATAAGATAGAATGTTCACTAAACAAAGATCCTCTCAATTTAATGAATCAACATATACTTGAATATAAACAATGACTGATGGGCAAAATACAATAGATCCTCTACTGCTTAGGGATCCATAAATCATTGACAGCCTTTGATCCTCAAATCTGCAATATATTCAAATAAGAAGAAATATAAAATAAGAGTTACAATCTGAAATCATAGCTCTCATGAGTCTTCAATAGTAGTAATTCTTACAATCAAAAAATTCCCATAGGCTTACAAATGAACACACACAGGAAAGCTGCATACTCCTACTCTCTCTAGCCTCTCTTGGCTCATCCATCCTCTTATCCAAGAGATATCTCCCTCTTTAAATAGAAAATAGCATCCAAATAACCTAAGGAGGTCTAATCCCATCTCCTACATTGGATTCTAAGACTTGGAGATAGGTAACAACAGTCAAAGAGACAAAACTCCAACAAACTACCGATTTTCAGGAATTTGTTGGAAGTCATTAATAAATTGTTTCCACCTCATGCATGAGGCCTTTGCTGGAGATAAATCTTAGGTGAAGGTGTCCCTTGACATCAAATTATCCTTGAGAATTAATTTGAACCCTCCTTGACATGTGGCAACCTCCCAACAAGGTGAATATCAAAACCGTGACCGCTACAGGAAATTAGTATGTAGTGCCTAATTTTATATCCAATATCTCTCAAACCAAAGCAACTTTTGAAAAAAATGAGAAAGGTTTTTGTTATTTGGAATGTTATGAACAAAACAATCTTCCATTTTTCAAAAATACATCCTCAACTGCTCATAACCCAAGTTTTAAATTAGTGACTCAAAATTGGCAGAATAACTCTACACAATTTATCCTCTACTAGAATATTACACAACGCCTGTAGGTAGTGCCCGACTGTGTTTATGCATGAAATTCGGTAGCATAAATCCTTGGGTTCTTTGATGCTTGAACATGGATATTGGGAATAACTCAATATAATTTCAATTTTCCCCAAAACAAATAAAAATCCCATAACAATTGTATTCATTTGCTAAAATGAATAATGAAATGCAGATTCTATTCTTTGTGAAATATTAGGTAGAGCCTGTAGGTAGCGCCACTTATGCAACGTTGAGGCATAAACCAATCTTGTGCTAAAAAACACAATCAAGCATCACAAGATTGATTTCAACGCAACACATAAACATAACATATTAACACATCATAAATCTTGAAGCAATTGACAAACATTTGCTCAGATAAATTAAATGACTAAAGCTAACATCATCAATAATCTACTAGGCACAACCTTCTAATAACCATCATCGGTAACATGAAATTCATGGAGAGTGAGTATTATAAAATCAACAATCATTTGTTACAATAAGTTTCAATTCGCAGAGAGTATATAACTAGAATCATCATGTAGTACACTGCATTTCCATTGCGCAAGAGGGTAATTGTCTAAGACCATCATTATGACCTTAATTTCCATACGCGTAAGAGTCCCATTATCTAACATTACAGATTTCTTATAAGTCAGTCCACACACTCAAATTTAGTAACTGAATCATTCACATTTGAAGATTTTTCTGAGGGCACAAGAGAATCAACTTGTTATAAAAGCGTCGGAGGTTAGATGTTCTTAATCAATATAATTCCAAATTACTTTTTGGGTGCAAAGTCAACTAATAATAAATGCTTCACCCTAACTTGAAGAACATAAAGAACTTGGGTGAGGTGAAATAAGCTTCTTCAACATGCAACAATCTATTATTTTTTCTTGGGGTTGTGCAACATGCACTATCCTTATCATTAATTGTGTGCAAGTCACATTATAATTCCTCGTGAATGATTAACATAATTTAATAAAAAGCGAAATCATTAAATGAAGTACTTATTAAGTCAACAATATAAACAATGCTAGCACTAAATAAGGTAGAGTTCCTAAGAGAATCATCAATAAACATGAAAGTCCTTTGCATTTGTTTCCTTGAAGTTCTTATTTAAAAGTGTATGTAGTGAAGAATACTATAATATGTGAGATCTGTCCGATCTAAGGTTTAATCAATTACTCGAAGAGAAGGTAAGGAGTAATTTGATTTTCAATACAAGTGGAACATATCTAAAGTTTAATTAATTACCCTCATGTTTGATTAAACTTATTAATCATTCCTTTTTCAAAACTAATCATTCCTTTTAATATTTAATAATCATTCATTTTTCGAACTAAACTTAATATTTAGTAATCATTCCTTTTTCAAAACTAAACTTAATATTTAGTAATCATTCATTTTCAAAACTAAACTTAATATTTAGTAATCATTCATGTTTGATTAAACTTATTAATCATTCCTTTTTCAAAACTAATCATTCCTTTTAATATTTAATAATCATTCATTTTTCGAACTAAACTTAATATTTAGTAATCATTCATTTTTCAAAACTAAACTTAATATTTAGTAATCATTCCTTTTTCAAAACTAAACTTAATATTTAGTAATCATTCATTTTCAAAACTAAACTTAATATTTAGTAATCATTCATGTTTGATTAAACTTATTAATCATTCCTTTTTCAAAACTAATCATTCCTTTTAATATTTAATAATCATTCATTTTTCGAACTAAACTTAATATTTAGTAATCATTCCTTTTTCAAAACTAAACTTAATATTTAGTAATCATTCATTTTCAAAACTAAACTTAATATTTAGTAATCATTCATGTTTGATTAAACTTATTAATCATTCCTTTTTCAAAACTAATCATTCATTTTAATATTTAATAATCATTCATTTTTCGAACTAAACTTAATATTTAGTAATCATTCCTTTTTCAAAACTAAACTTAATATTTAGTAATCATTCCTTTTTCAAAACTAAACTTAATATTTAATAATCATTGCTTTTTCAAAACTAATCATTCCTTTTGATATTTAATAATCATTCATTTTTCAAACTAACTTAATAATCCGTCCCTTTGCCAAGTAATTTGAAGAAACAAGTTAATGACAAGTGGAGTCATACGATCCCTTACAATTATAATTCAACAAAGGAGTTAAAGTGGAATAAATATTTACTCTACCATAAAATTTAACTCAATCAATTTCTCCTTTAAAATTTCCACCAAGTCAAAACACTAAAATTTAGGGCCGCAACAGAATTGAATTAAACCAAAACATTCCATTTGTGTGAATAACTAAATCAAGAAAAAAAAGGGAAAAGGAAATTTTAAATGAAAATTAACTTGAACTAATGTAATCTTGAGCGTTCAACCAAACTTTTAAATGCGAAAACAAGGTTTGATACTGGCTTGTGTGAGGTTTCGTAAGTGCGATGAATCGGATCCTGGTTTTAGTTGAAGCACGGATTTCCAGGTCGCTTAGATTCTCTCCACCCCCCTTATTGAATAGCTAAATAGAGATAACACTCTCCTCTTCCATTAAACAAAAGGTCAAGGCACATGTGGATGCAATCAACCACAGGTTAAAGAATTGACCGTTCAGGAATTTGATTATGTCATTAAAACATCTGACATTAATTAGGAAAATAACGTAGGGATGAATGCCCCAAAAATTTATTGAGGCACACACCCGAGCACAACAGGAAGGTGGATACAAGAATTGAGGTAGAATTAATTCCGCTGAGGACAACTGTCCACGTAGAGGGGCATCGTCAGTCTAGTCCTAAATTATTGAGACAGTCTAAACCTCCTTGCCACAATTTCTAACTTATTAGAGTAGTCATCTACGTGGTGGTCGAGGTCATATCCATAGCCTAGGAATGATCCCATTTTTTTAGTCAGAGGATGGCATTGGTCGCTTATCCAGAAAGCTTGTGGAATGAAATGGGAAGGACGATGGGTCATCACGCTCTCCCATTCTATGAGTACACATTAGTTTGGAAGAATATTCGAGTGGAAGGAGACGTATGATGCAATCTTGCTGGTGGCCAAGATTCAATATTCATCTCCTAAACTTAAATTTAAGATCAAAATTTGTAGCCAAGGCTTCTAATATCTATGATCTTTAGTGAATGGGAGATCAACCCGATAACTATTTTTTTTCTTGCTATGTGATGCAGACCCCCCTTCTCTCCTTGAGGCTCCTCGACCTCTTGGTCAAGGATCGTTAATTATTCCTGACCTGGATCATCTCCTCGGGACCGTGCTGGTATCAAACCCAAAAAATAGGCCCTATTATCACCCTCAGGTTTTTCACGGTCACGATATGATCATTACCGACTTGTTTGTCGATTGATAGTTCACAAAAATTGTAGGATGCGAACATGCTCACTCTTTATCAGAGATCCCTGTCCTCTCAATCGACAAAGTGCTCCCCCAAACTCCTTTAAATTGTGGTCGTTGATATCCTGTCTCGGCAAGATCAACAGTCTGGGAAAATTGTGGGTTGCAAACTAGTGCCTCCACTAATTTTTCCTCCTCTCCCCACAATGGCTCCCCATCGTCGATTCTCTACTCGCAGATCAATGGTCGTAGTTCACTTCGAGATTTCATCTTTCGGGGTTATCAACCTCTTAACGCTCAATTTCACTCGGAGCGTCTTTACCCGGAGTAGATGATATGTTGACACGTAACCCCTACAGATCAACAGTCACAAAAATATTCGGCTATTTGGGCTTCGAGAGTTTCAAATTTCCACCTTTTCTTTCTCCTAGAGAACTTCTACCCAAAATCGACAATCTTTCGACACGTTTCCCGCTGAGATCAACAGATCTGGTTCACTTCTGCTCTTCAGGCTTTGGGAGTTTCAAACTCTCTGCACTTGCTTCCTCCCGAGGTAATTCCACTTGAAGTACAAGATCTATTGACGTGTGTCTCTCTGGATCCGATGATCACTATCCGCTTTGGCTCTTCGAGCTTCGGGAGTTTCACCCTCTTGCGCACTCGTTCCTCCCGGAAGAATTTTGCCCGAAGATGAAGGATTCCCACCACAATTCCTCCGCAATGAATGGTTGAGATCTACTTTGGCCTTAGGGACTTTATGAGTTTCAACCTCCTACGCACTTGTTCCTCCCAGATTTATTTCGCCCGAAAATGACGAATTCCCTATATGTGTCCTTCACAACGGATGGTTGTGATCTGTTTCGTCCTTTGAGACTTCGGGAGTTTGTCACCCTCCGCACTTGGAATCATCCAAAGGGAATTTTCCCATAGTCTCATATCTATCAACATGTATCTCCTGGAAACCAACGACCAAGATCTATTTCAACCTTCATCTCTTCGGTGATTTTTCTTTCTCCATATCCAAAAAACTTCTGAAGTAATTTCACTATGGAGTCATTGATATTCCGCCACCTGTCCCTCTGGATTATGGATGATCCCTGGTCACTTCAGGACTTCGATGAATCCTCGCTCATATGTGCATGCAGAGACTTAATTCTCGTGATCCTTACCCAGATCCAATGGTCTGGAATGATCCCTCTCCCTCCTGGATGGATCTTAGCAGGTCACTCGTGAAAAATTCATAACTTTCCTTCCTTCGAAGATCCCTCCCTCTATCTCTATTGATATCTCTCTCTCTCCTTCTTCTCCTTTAACTCTTTAAAGAGTTAGTTTGACACTTAGTCAAGTTTCAGGTCAGTGTACTCCTTGCAACAGATTCTTATGCAAGAGTTGGGTTCTTGCGGACGACTGTGCACACCTTGCAACAATCACTTTTCACTCCTTGCAAAGGGAAAGTTCTTCACTATCTATTATGATCTTTTGAGTTGAGACAGACTCTATCAACGCACTCCTTGCGGGCTATGTGCACACTTTGCATGAACTCAGTGAAGAGAAAACAATTGAAACTTATACAAACATTTCACAGTTTCATATATTCATAATGAAATTCATTCATCCATGAAAACAAAAATAACAGGGAATTGAAAAAAATAACGACACCATTCCTTTGAATCAATTTTCCTTTGTTATATTCATTCCAAAATAAAATATGTCTACAACTATGATCAAACAACAAATAAAAATTTAGAAATTCCTACTAACTCGCAGCAACCTCATTTGGAGGTACACAACCTCTATTTATCTTAGAGGGTTCTTAGGGTTCCCCTGACTACTCGTCTAGTCAAAAAAAAAACCTAACTGCTACCTTGGTTTAGTTACATTCAAGACTAGGAGTGAAAACTCCCAGATCACTAGTGATCATTCAACTTCCAAGCGTTTGATCTTCTTCCGTTTTTCAATCAGCTCCAAACGATTCACAGTAAACGCCAGCATTTAAGATTCCAAAATGATTCCAAGGCATTGAGTTGTCCTTCCATGCATGCTCACTGATGATGCTCCTACATCATACTCCCTTGGACAAAAATTCATGGACTCTTGTCCATGAGCTCCTGCACCAACTTTCCATGTTTTTGGATATCAACTTCATTTTCTCAAATGACATCTTCTATTAGGTGTCCCTTCGAGTTGACCAAATATTCAAAATAGGTCTTCCTCCTGGTCTTTTTGTTAATCCTTTGATCAATGATATTCTCCATGTGTGTTTTTATTGCAATAGGCATTTGTTTCTCCCATTGAATATTCTCTTGATCTTCTGATCCCTCTGTGTCATCTTCCCTATAAGGGTATAGGTCTAAAATGTTAAATATGGGTGATATGCTCACATCATCTGGTAGCTCAATCTCATAGGCGTTTGCATCAAACTTCCTTAAGATCTTACATGGCCCTATCTTCTTCATCTTTAACTTGTTATATGTTCCCCCAGGGAACCTTTCTTTCATGAGATGTGCCAGAAACTGATCTCCTGCCTCAAATTGAAGTTCCTTGGGATGTTGATCAACTTTGCACTTGTACTCTTGGCTAGAGCTCTGAAAGTGTCCTCTGATTTGGCTATGGAGCTTCTTCATTTCTGCAGCAAAATATTCTGCTCCAACGCTTCTGATCTCACTTTTTTCCAAGTCTCTCAACTCATATACTCCCCTTGATTTCATTCCATACAATACTTGGAATGGGCTCTTTCCAGTGCTCCTGTTTGGTGAGTCATTGTATGCAAATTATGATTGTGGCAGAATCTGATCCCACAGATTATGATGATCAGTGGCTAGACTCCTCAATAAGTTTCATGAACTTTTGTTTACCACCTCAGTCTGTCCATCTTTCTGAGGGTGATAAGCTGAGTTGAAGGAAAAATATGTCACCAACTTCTTCCACAGTGTTCTCCAGAAATGTCCAACAAATTTAGTGTCTCTGTTTGAGACAATGCTCCTAGGTAGTCCATGAAGTCTCACAACTTCCTTGAAAAAAAAATTTGCAACATGTGTCTCATCACTAGTCTTCTGGCATGGGAGAAAGTGTGCCATCTTTGAAAATCTATCCACCACCACAAATATAGAATCACATCCTATTTGCATTCTTGGCAGTCCCAATACAAAATCCATGGTTATTTCATCCCAAGGCCTCTCTGGTATTGGAAATGGTTGATACAATCCAGTGTTCTATCTTTTACCCTTTGCATGTTGGAATATTATACATTTGTTCACTAATTTTATCACTTATGTTCTCATACCTAGCCAATAGTATGAACTGCTTAACTGTGGAAATGTTTTATCATGGCCAAAATGTCCAACGAATCCTCCACTATTCTTTTCCTTCAAAAGGTTATCCCTCATTGAGCATTTTGGTATGCACAATTGATTTCCCTTGAACAACAATCCCTCTTGAATCATATACTTTGTCCATTGGCTCCTATCTCTTAGCATAGGAGTTGCACATTCTTCGTATGGCATACATCCATGGGAATTACATCACATAGAATTTCATCTCTATATCCTCCTATCTTAAATTCAACAAGGCATTGTTTAGTAACCATTACCTGGTGTCCTTTTTGCAACCATGAGAATTTTTATGGATTCAAATGTGCAGTTCTCTCGAGCTCCAATTTCTCCACCATATCTATGGATACTAAGTTATCAATGCTCCCACTATCAATTATCACCTCACATACTCCATCTTTAGTCTTGCAAGCTCTCCTGAATAGACTGTTCCTCGGCACTGGATTTTCAACTTTTGCCTCTGGTTTTAAGAGAACCTTTCTCAACATTAGGGATGTTCCATCTTCTGCTCCTTCTACTTCAACATTTCTTCTCTGTGCTTCCGAAATGTGAGCTTCACCTCCTCCTTCTTTCTTTTTCTCAGGAAATTCCCAAGACATGTGCCCTATCTTTCCACATGCATAGCACCTTACTTCTCCTCCTCTTCTTCTTCCTCTTCCTCTAGAAGAACTTCTTCCACCACCTTGTCTTCCTCAGGAACTTCCTCCTCTTTCTGAGTGACAATGTGGTTTCTTAGTCTCGTCTTTGGATTTATGTGCCTTGTCATGGGAAACTCCCTTGACTTTGTTCGGGGACAGGCTCCTACCTCTACCTCATTAGCTTTTTTTTCTGGCCAACTTCTCCTCTGCCTTCAGTGCAAACTAATAAGCATCCTCCATTTTCCTCACTGACATCATGCTGATCTCATCCTAGATTTCATACCTCGGGCCATTTATATACTTGGAAAAGTTTTTTTCATATTTCTCTCTTTGTCCAGTTATAATGTTCAACTTGTAGAACTCCTATGTGTACTCTTTAACTGTCATACCCTTCTGTCTTACATTATGCAACTTCCTGAACATATTGTTCTGATAATATTTGGGCATGAATTTAGCCTTCAACTTGGCTACCATTTTGTCCCAATTATTTATCTTATGTTTTCCTTTGCTTCTCCTCTTAGCCTGCAGTTCATCCCGTTATAGTGTTGCATGTCCTTTTAGCCTGGTGACATCATGTCTCATGCTTTTCTCCTCATCGACATCTTCATAGTCGAAATATTTTTCCATGGATCTTATCCAATCTAGCATCTCTTCAGCATCCAAATTTCCTTCATACATTGGGACCTCTATCTTGGCTCTATCTCCTTATATAACAACTTCTCTCAGCAAACGTTCTTAGGAAACATTTTCCCCTACATATTCTTCGACTTCTACTTCTTCACTCTCTACATCGCTGATGTTTCTAGCATCAGGTTCCCTCCTCTGTACTTTCTCCATCGCCTCTAATCTTGCACGAAGATCTTTCATTTCTCTTTCTACAAAACGATTGGCTAAAGGTGGCTCCACTCATTTCCTCGGTGGCATTGTGTTGACTGTATCTCACACACGAAGTACACCTTCAAGCTCCTTTGTCTCCTCTCCTTTTCATGTTGTCTGAAAGATAAACATCATCTCTGATACCACTTGATGCAGACCCCCCTTCTCTCCTCGAGGTCGTTTGACCTTCTGGTCAAGGATCGTTAATTATTCCCGAGATGGATCAGCTCCTCGGGACCTTGCTGGTCTCAAACCCAAAAAACAGGCCCTATTATCACCCTCAGGGTTTTTGCAGTCACGATCTAATTGTTATCGACCTATCCGTCGATCCATGATTCACAAAAATTACGGGCTGTGAACGTGTTCACTCTTTATCGGAGAGCCCTGTCCCCGCAATCAGCAAAGTGCTCACCCAACATCCTTTAAATAATGTTCATTGATCTCCTGTCTTGACAATATCAATGGTCTAGGAAAATTGTCGGTTGAGAACTAGCGCCTCCGCAAATGTTTCCTCCTCTCCCAGCAATGGCTCCCCAACATCGATTCTCTACTCCCAGATCAATGGTCCTAGTTCACTTCGTGATTTAGGATTTCGGGGTTCTTATCCTCTTTATGTTGTCTTTCACCCGGAGCATCTTTACCCAGATTCCATGATCTATTAAAACATAACCCATAGGGATCAAGGGTCACAATCCTCTTCGGCTATTCGGGCTTAGATATTTTCAACTTTCCACCTTTTCTTTCTCCTGGAGCACTTCGACCCGAAATCGATGATCTGTCGACACGTGTCCCACTGAGATCAACGGTTGTGGTTCACTTCTTCTCTTCGGGCTTTGGGAGTTTCAAACTCTCTACACTTTCTTCCTCTTGAGCTACTTCCACCCGAAGTACAAGATCTATTCATGCATGTCTCTCTGGATCTGATGGCCACTATCTGCTTCAGCTCTTCCTCTCAGAGGAATTTCACCTGAAGATGACGGATTCACACCATGTTTCCTCTTCAATGGATGGTTGCAATCTGCTTTGGCCTTTGGGACTTCGGGAGTTTCAACCTCCTTCCCACTTGTTCCTCACAGAGTGATTTCACCCAAAAACGACGGATTCCCGCTACATGTCCTCTACAACGGACGGTTGTGATCTATTTTGTCCTTCAGGACTTTGGGAGTTTGTCACCCTCCACACTTGGAATCCTCCAAAGTGAATTTTCCCAGAGTCTCATATATGTCAACATGTATCTCCTGGAAACCAACGACCTGGATCTATTTTGGCCTTTGACACTTCGACGATTTCTCTTTCTCCTTATCCACAAAACTTCCAAAGTACTTTCCCTCTAGAGTTATGGATCTTCCGCCACCTGTCCCTTTGGATGATGTGCGATCCTTGGCCTCTTCGAGACTTTAGAGAATCCTCGCTCCTATGTGCATGCATAGACTTGACGCTCATGCTCCTTACCCAAATCCAACATTCTGGAATTATCCCGCTGCCTCTTGGATGGATCTTAGCCGGTGACTTGTGAAACCTTCAGAACTTTCCTTCCTTCGAAGATCCCTCCCGACATTTCTCTTGAGCTCTCTCTCTCCTTCTCCTCCTTTAAGTATTTAAAGATTTACTTTGACACTTAGTCAAGTTTTGGGTGTGTGCACTTCTTACAACTGATTCTTATGCAAGAGCTGGATTCTTGCGGACAACTGTGCACATCTTGTAGTAGTCACTTTTCACTCCTTTCAAAGGGAAAGTTTCATGCTATCTCTTCTGATCTTTTGAGTCAATACAGACTCTATCAATGCACTCCTTGTAGACTGTGTGCACACCTAGCACAGATTGAGTGGAGAAAACAATTGAAACTTATACAAACATTTCACAGTTTCATATATTCGTAACGAAATTCATTCATTAATGAAAACAACAATAACAGGGAATTGCAAAAACTAATGACACCATTCCTTTGAATCAATTTTCCTTTGTTATATTCATTCCAAAATAAAAAATGGCTACAACTATGATCAAACAACAAATACAAATTCAAAATTTCCTACTAACTTGCAACAACCTCATTTGGGTGTACAAAACCTCTATTTATCTCAAAGGTTTATTAGGGTTCCCCCTGACTACTCATCTACTCGAAAGAAAAACCTAACTTCTACATTAGTTCATTTACATTCAAGACTAGGAGTGAAAACTCCCAGATCACTCATGATCATTCAACTTCCAAGCATTTGATCTTCTTCCATTTTTCAATCAGCTCCAAAATATTTGCAGTAAACGCCAACGTTTAAGATTCCAAAATGATTCCAAGACATTGAGTTGTCCTGCCACGCATGCTCACTGACGATGCTCCTACATCACTATGGATTTCACTACTCCGACTTGGTTATCTACTTAGTCTAGATTCTTCTTCATCAAACTTTTGTTCTTTCTGGAAAAGTATAGGATCTCATCGAAGGGCGGAACGAAAGGAGCAATCCATAAGTAATATTTTTACCTTGGCAAGAACATGTATGAAGGAAAAATGAAACCCAAAAATGTTGAGGTCCTAGGCACCAAGAGGGTATGAGGAAAAAAAATAAGGAGGGAGGTTTGCGCAGAGGTTAGGGAGTGAATAATAGTCTCCAAAAAAAAAGTGAAGGTGTAGAAGGAAAACAAAATTAGTGGGTCCTCTAGAATGTCTTACTGGTGAAATGAGGCTTCCTAGCGGGTAGATATTGTATGGATCTAAATCATGGTCAGGTAGATTTCCTCTCCAGGAACTGGTAGATATTATTAGACACAGAGGCAAGAATATAAATTCAAATGATACTAAAAACTGAATTAAAAATTTAACTGTCATATAATCGCAACAGAATTAGATTCTTCAGTAATATTGCAGCGGGAATTTAATTCTAAATCATATATGCAACATAACTAAATCTAAGTGGAAATCAAATTCATCTTAATTATAATTTACCATATAGTATTCTAGAATTCAATACAATATTCGTGAATATCTATATTCATACACATAAAATATAACAAACTGATACAAATTCAAATTACACCCGCATATCATAATCGATGACGGAGAGTCTAAAGTCGTTGTCCCTCACTTGCACTGTATCCAACTCTTGCCTGCTAACCATTGAGACCTCATCGGTACCTCCCATCCAATGCTAGGGGTACTCTTCTTCCCCCTAAGCCCCCCGAGCCGCAAAGGGGCGACACACACAAACTAGAGAAATCTAGCTCCCTTCTCGCCTCGCAAGGTCGAGCTACCACTGGTTATCCGAGCTGGGTGTCCCAACTCCCACAAGAAAAATCAGTCAAGAGTAAAATTTGGCAGCATAACTTTACGCATACCAGATGTGATCCATTATCCTCTGTCATCCTTTTTATAGAGTTTTCTTAGTGACTTGTTTCCAAAACCCACATTAAATTCTTTTTATTAAAAATTAATTAGGAAAAACCTCCCCCGTACACATGTCACTCAATCCCTTAGTTTCACCATAAATTCATTTAATTATTTAATTTTAATGGCCAATTTACCTCACCCACCTAAAAGCATTCCTAAAAACGCTCCTCGATGTCCCTTTATTCCCTTACATTCCTTTTAATGACTAATTCCTTTCTTAAAGCTTAGTTGAGTTCAAAATTTAAAAATTCTCTAGGATAGATCCCCTTCTATGTTCCGCAATCCCATTTTTCTCTAAGTTTCCCCTTTTTGGTCCAAGTTATGAATTATAAAGTTTGTACTTAGCCAACAATTAATCCTTTAAATATTTTAATCCTCCTAATTTTTTTTTATTTAATTATTATGTTTGAATTTTCTTCACCCCACCCTTTATTATTTGCTTAAATAAATTTTAGTTATCTAGACCTATTTAGACTTAGGCTTTAAATTATTTATGCTCAACATAATTGTTCTTAAGGGGAAAATTACAATTATTAATCTTTACTTATGATTTCATTCATTTTGGCTGACCAAGTCCTAAGGAGACACAATTTTCTAGGTACCAGGTTCATTAACTTGCTAGTGTTAAAATCACGACGTGACTTTCAAGATGCACCATGTGATCCAAGGGTGTCACTCCTCTGCATTCATGTTTTATTTATGCGACGTTCCCTTCAAGACGCACTACGTGCTCCAAGCGTGCCACTAGTCTTTTGACGGATTTTGGTAGACGTCAAACCCATAGAGTCAATACTTTGTTAGGTGACCTTGTGGGAGACTAAGGGCCTCTAAGGAATAAAGACCCTGCCCTATTGTGCACCCCTTAGAATCATGATGAGTGACTGTCACAGTCTTCCCTCACAACATTATGGACCTCTCAAACTAGGTAATGGTTAAAATGTAGTTCCACACATAGCGAAAGTGCAAGTAGGTTGTGACAGGGTTGTTGCCACAACTCTCCCTCAATATCTTTGGTTGTCGTGCGTGACCCCTTTACTCCAAATGTGAGTTTGGTTAGCAAGCTATCGTCAACTTGCATCCATCAATAAAACATGTCAATGATCCGAAATCAACATCATAGTATACTAGTCATATGTCACATATGCAATATCAAAAACACTCAAATGATAACAATCCACTCCCCGACTCAATCCAGATTCCAAGGAGGTTCATCGATGCCATCGACATCCTCAATCAGTCCAGAGTCCTGCACACTCAGGAAAAACCAATCAATAGCATGTGTTGATATAAATATAATAAGATAACATATCATTATATCCATAACATAACCGTAATTCATAATCGAAACAATCAATCATATAATTAATCGGATCACTTGCACGCAAGTTTCCTCAAATAATAATTCCAATCAGGTGTGTGCAAGAGTGGGATATTACAAAATAAATATCTATAATCATAATAGATAATTCTATTTATAAATCATAAATACCTGAATGGCTATTCTACTCTCCAATATCATGTGATAGGTGCTCCCCACTTGAACTGGTAGTTGTTGATTACCGCTACCCTCACTACTTCGGTTATTGTCCTACTTAAAACAAACATAAACATTTAGTTATTGGTGATATAATAAATCATGAATAGATTTTACAATTATACTACAATGATGGCCTTATTTATTTTATTTACCTACATTTGGATCATTGGGGAGATTGGCGTCTGCCCCAAGATTTTTCAATATTCAACCACACTTTGAAAACCAAACTTAAAACCAATCTTTAGGTCTTCCTCGGTGGTAGAGAATTTGAATGTGTTTCCTTGCAATGAATAACATCATTTAAACTACTTGTAATAAAATAATTATTTGTTTTCTATTGTTGAATAAATATTCACCACAATTAATCAATTAATTCTTACGACTCATGCTCTTAGTTCTCTGTAGCCACCCTGGACCAGTTTATGTTGCCTGTGATTTTCCACTCTAACCTTTGTTTCTTTGAAGGTGTCAGGAAAGATATTAAAATTTTGAAATATGTTAGATGTCTCAATTCTTATTAAAAAAAAATAAAAAAAATTGAGCATATTTCACCAAAAATATGATATGTGTCGTACCTTGCTTTACTAGGCCGTGGTTATTTTCCTTGTCTTTTTAGCAAAGTCTCATTTTCATCCTCTATCAGTGCCTTCCACTCTTTCTCCAAAACCATGACAGGGCACTCATACTTGAGGTTTTCTTCCAATATTTTCCTATATTAGGCCCTGGTATATTTTAAACTCTCTCAAGCTAATTGACTGACCAATTTTTTGTTAAATGTATTCCCACATAATTTTACCATATGGCTTATCAATTCATCTTTCAAATTTATTTCTTGTCCATTCCACCTTGTGTGAATGGTGGGGCCAAAAATATCCAATGCATTGTCATTGAAGTTCCTATAGAATACATTATTTCTTGAAAAAATGTTATGATCATTAATTTGAAATAATTTTGACATATGTGTGATTCAATTACATGATAAAAATCAATCAATTAAATAATAAATACCTATAATATTTTGTATCTTTATTGGAACACAGTCGTCATCCACCAAAAATTTGAGATCTAGTGTTCATGTTATTTTCACCCATGCTTCTCGAGGATAAGATTCCTTGTATTCAACACTAGGTTCATCTCCAACATCATGGGGAGTCCCAATGTCTGTACGAACCCTCTCGAGCATGTCATGCTGCTAAAAATCAATATCCCCATCATTTGATTCGAGGCCAACCTCAAGAGAGTAAAAAATACTCATTGGTATGCTATGTTGATGATGTTACCACATTGGAGCCTCATTTCTACCAATAATTGTCTCTGTAGGTTGTCCACTATCGAGTTTTAAAAACTCCTACAAAAGAATACTTGACTTTATTAGATCATATAAAAAATATAAAACTAAAACTCATAAATGAATATATGTCATAGCTGATAGAATTATGTAAAGATGCCACTTACCCCATAAGAATGTATTTGATCTTTCATCTCTTTAATTCTTGCACTAATATCCTATCTCATGGATCTTCTACTAATCAAACAAAGTAATTCTATGTTTTCCCTTTTGAGGGTCGTCCAGATAGTTTCCACTGTGTTTGTCGAATACAATATTTCTTCCTCAAACACATCATCAACCACATCTAGTGTGGACTACAAATAAATTTAGTTATTATAATCAAATTTAGTTATTGTTATACACTAACACTTACCTGATGTGACATTGTGGGTGGCTTCCCATGGTCATGCTGCCACACTACATTAATAAATAAAATGATGAAATTAATCTTAACATTAAAGAAATATAGTTATTGTAATCAAATTTAGTTACTATTACACTAACACTTGCCTGATGCGACACCTGATGCGGAATTGCTGGTGACTTCTCACGGTCACCCTGTACTAATCTACCCCTAGGTGACTTCCCATGGTCACCCTAACACAATAGATTAATCAATAAAATTAATGAAATTAATTTTAACATTAAATAAATTTAGTTATTGTAATCATATTTAGTTACTATTAACATTTACCTGATGCAACACAATTGGTGGCTTTCCACGATCACCTTGGACAGATGTAGCTACAGGTGACTTTCCAAGGTCACCCTGACACAATAAATGAATCAATAAAATTTATGAAAATAATTGTAGCATTAATTTTTTTTATATATTTCAATCATATTTATGTTTACCTCAGAAAAAGAAGCTACCTGGTCTGTTGTATGTCGAGGACCATCCCCCTACCACAATATAATAAGCATGTTAGCATATGGAAATATTGATCTCATAAGAACGAAAAAGATTGAATGTTAACAACTATTATATAATATAAAAAAATGTTTCTATTACATAGATGTTTACCTGATCGAAGTTGCCTCCACTAGGTCATGGCTCACCCTACCAAAACAAAAGAAGCAAGACGTATTCAAATTTAAATATACAGAATTAAACATGTTTAATAAATGTCATCAATGAATTTTTTTTTTAGTGAATTACTATTAAACTAATGTTTACCTCAAGCGAAAATGCTACAAGTTGTATCATATGACGAACGACCCCCTACCACAGTATAATAAGCATGATATCATCTTGAAATATTGAAATCATAAGCATGGAAAAGGTCAAATATTAAAAAATATTATACAATTTAAAAAAAAAATTATTACATCGAATTTTACCTGATCAAAGTTGCCTCTAGACCGTGCAGGATTCTGAGCATGATCACTCTACCATAATACAAGAAGAAAGACAATTAATGAAAATAGTTCAATTAAATAATATAGAAGATAATTAATGAAAAAAAATAAATAATATCACTCGAGATAATTGTTGAATCAGAGGGATTTGATAGACACTCTGTCCTAAAGATAAAGGAACATTATGAGAACAGTATCAGAATAGAGTGGAGGCTTTGAATTTGAACATTGGGAGATCATAGACTTTAGAAGGATCAATTTCAGGGATTCACCAATTTACATCAGGTTCATACTCTTACACGACTAGTCTAGTATTATATAAGGATTTAGACTCAGAGGAGTTACTAAGAAAATGCTTAATAATACCATTTTCTTGGTTTATATGAGACAACAGAGGACAAATCATAAGATGTAGAAAATCCTTTCTGTGAATCCATCTTCAACTACTGCAACTTCTGGTGATATACTAAGATTATAGGCAAGTAAATATAGCAAGTGGCAAGATCTTACTTACTATGGGAAAAGGACTATGTAGCTCTCCACACCTTCCTCAGCTTCAATGGCTATCTTACTGTCCTACAACAACTGCTGGAGACCACAGTCAAGAGATCACTTCACCCGCTACTTGGCATTTACACATCTCACAATCATATATCCGAGACACAAGGCTCACATAAGATATACTCACTCAAGAAATATCTTTGTATTATATTCATAAATTTGTCACTCGACAATTACAAAAGACCCAGTACATGAGATATAATTGCACAGAAAAGCAGGGCATTTAATCTTAGTTCTCTGTTCCAGAGAAAGAGAATGTCAGATAGGCTCCTGGGCGACTGGTCAGGGAGAAGCTGGCTCTGATACCAATTTACCAGAGTAGGATCTTTACAAACACAATATACTTTCTTATCAATGATATTACACTTGAGATCGGTGTTTTTCATTCAAAAGGTCCCAAAGGCGAGTGAAGAGGATACACACTGCTCGACTCAAACTATAGACTTACAGACTCTTGCTCTCTCTCTATCGTGTCCCAAATGAGATCCTGAGAGCTTTATTTATACAAATTCTAGCAAGTTACCGATAACAAGAGACTGGAAACTGTCGGTAATAAAGTAGATTCCTTCAAGTGGATGGGGAAACTGGTGGACTCCAGTTTTTATCTCGTCCCTCCGAGGCTCGTCCATATGGGGACCCATATCGACTTTTATGGAATGACTAGACACAAAGGAAAATATTCCTAGTACATAGTGGATTTTGAAATGATACCACTGGATTATTTGGATTACAAAGTGGAGTTCTATAGGAACCCACAGAACTGACGAGACACCACTGTCGGCCCGTTAGACATGAAATTGAAATAATTACAATAGATATATTTTCATGGCTCATGGCCCATCATTCTTCCATCCAATTGTTTATATTATGTTCAACAATGGAATCAAATGAGTCACCGCTGTCGTAGTTGTAGTGACTACTGGGAATTGATCCATGGATATCTGAAAAGGGTGGTAGTCCACTAAAACATTTGTAGAACGATGATCCTTGCATTGCAGGGATGAGTTCATCTTCTGGTACGTAGAGGTCTCCATAGAATTCACTAGTCACCTTGTAAGTCTGAGGATTTGGTGGATTGGAGTTTTCATAAATCAACTCACTGCCTTGAAAGGATAAATTAAAAACAAACCATGCATTGTAGTGTGTTGCTTCCTCAACTTCTGCACGTAACCATTGCCTAAAAGCATCTTTGTTGCTACCAAAGAAATGTATGTCTCTAGGACAATAGGTCCATAGTAATAAATACAGCCAACCAGACCACCAATATAGATAATCTCTAAATGTTGAACAATCAAAGAGTATCCAACAAGAGCCATCAAATTTGGTCTGAGACATTATTTCACAATAGTCTACATATGAGATATCTGGAGTATAGATATAGATATACACTTTTCCTTGGAAAGGAACTCTAGTGATTATTCCTCTAGTTATGTTCTGACTTGTTCTGAAATAACTTATGAAAGATCTTAGATTATTCTTTGACTGTACCCAGCTATTCAAAATATTTATGCATGCTAGACTAGATTTTATGCAGCACTCTAGACACTCGAAACAATAACAATATTTACAATTATTACATACAAGGATCCATTTGAATCCTGGTGGAGCATCTGGTATGCTTAATGAGGATGAAGCCATTTTATGGTTTTATCTTTAGCTTCTCTGGTGAGAAGATCAGCTATGCAATTATCTTTCCTTGGCTTATAATGGATGTCAAAGTCAAATCCATCTAGCCATAAGTTCCATCTGAGAAATCTATTATTGCCCTGTTCCAAAAGTCTTTGATTAGTCAACATGCCTTTCATATGCTTTAAATTAGTTCTGACAATAAAATGAATAGGTTTTAAAAACAATCTAAACTTCTTAATCCCATTTTTTACAGCTAATATTTCTTTATGGGATGAAGGATATTTAGATTCCGTCTCATTGAAACATCCAGAAGCATATATACAGACTTCTTCTAGATTTGGTCCATTCTTCTGAACCAATACAACTGCCCACATATCATTAGAAGCATCTGTCTCTAAGATGAGTTGTAATGAAATATCTGGAAGATATAACTTTGGTAGGTTCTGGATTTTCGGTTTTATTACTTGAACAACTGCTGTCATATTATTATTCCAATTTATTCCCTTACTCAGGCGCTTCTGAAGTATCCTTACATCTTTAGCCTGGTTTTCATAGAACTGTCTAATGTAATTTAGACAACCTAGGAATCTTTGCAACTGGTTTTGATCCAGAATCTCGTCTGGAAATTCAAAGAGTTTCTTCATCACATGTTCCTGTAACTCAAATCTCCCTTGGAAAGAATAAGTCCTAAATATTCAATTCTTGTCTGAGCCCAACCAAGCTTAGACTTGCTTAAAACCAAACCATGACGAAACAATAGATCATATATTGTCTTCAAGTGTTGTACATGAGTTTTAGTATCATAAGAACAAACAAGAAGAACATCTATATATACAATGACAATATTCAAATGTTTAAAGATATCGTCCATCCTTTTATGGAATTCCGAGGGTGCATTTTTAAGTCCAAAAGGCATGACTCTCCATTGGTATTGTCCATTAGGTACAACAAAAGTTGTTTTGTACCTGTCTTTAGGAATTATCCCTATTTTCCAGAATCCACTCTTTAGATCAAACTTACTGAAGATGTTGCATTTACCAATCTCAGAGAAAAGAAATTATTTAGAAGGAAGAGGAAATCTTATAGGAAGTAGAGCTTTATTTAAAGATCTGTTATTTATAACCATTCTAGGCTTTCCTCGTTTCTGTTCGCTATGTTTATTCACATAAAATGTTGGGCAAGCCCAAGGGCTTCTGCTTGGTTCTATTAGCTTTCTCTCTAGGAGTTCTTTTATCTCCTACTGGCAATATTGAATTTATCTGGGAGACATATGGTTGGCTGAGGCCTTTTGTGGTTTTGCAACATAATCTTCTCTATAGGGAAGACTGACAAAATATTGTTCCCTTGCCCAGAAAGCATTAGGATGATCTGATGTACAGTCTTTTTCTATCTTTTCTTTAACATCCTTAATTGCTTCTAATCCATGTCTTTCTGCATTGTTTATTATCTTCTGGATCCAGACTAAATTCTCAGCAGTATTTTCTATCTGTGGGAGATATTTCTTTACTGCAATCCTTGATTCATAGAAGGACTTACTAGGGACTGTTATAGTTGTTATCATCCTATAATTTATAGGATCAACTGGTGACTAGAATGTTATCTCTCTAGTGTTTTTTGTTTGTCAAATGATTTTTCATTCTGCAAATAATTTGAGAAAAAAAAAAAAAAGAAAAAAAAAAAAAAGAGGGCATAAAATAATTTCAATAAGAACACCATGCAATAATAGTGACTTGGTCCATCCCTTTCAAGCATGGCCAATTTCTTTTAAATTGATGTTGATAGGAATAGTGAATAAGCTTGGCTAAACTGTTTAATCTTAGCCAAGTGATCTAGGTTAGTTAGTGAATAAATCTGGCCAGACTATCTAATCTTGGTCAGATAGCCCCAGGGTAGTGTAAGTTCTTATCCCAACAGTTTAATTTGGGCTAATTGTCATAGGAAGTTAGGTTAGAACTTAGCGTAGTTTGCTTGATTTAAATAAAAAAAACTCGATGATTAATATTGGACCATGTTTTGAATGCTCGAAAGGTTGTTTGTCTAACCCCTTGGTGATGTAAAGATGTAAAAGCTTGGGAAAAACCCATGATATGCTCTTATCCTAAGTTTTTCAGGGCGCATATGCTTTCACGCCCACATTTATGCACCGCTCATGTATCAACGGCCCAGATGATCGCGCCTAGATCTACGGTGGACAAATCTCTCCTGACCCCCCCGACCGTTCTACCTTTAATGGAGGGGGGGGGTCCAGAATCACTGATAATGCATGCGTGCATCTGGACGACCAAAGTTTCGGCGCTTAGATCTACGGTCTGTATTGGATTCTGGACCCCCCTTNGGGGGGGGGGGGGTCCAGAATGTTTGTTAAAGAGCGCGCACAGATATGTGGTCCAAAGGAAAGCGCGTAGATCGACGGCCCAAGGTATTTTTCGGACCCCCCCGACTGATCTACCTTTAACGGTCGGGGGGGGTTCATAATGGAATCTTACTCTGGCGTCCCCCCTATCAATATGTGGCATAAATATACTGGTCCCGAGTCCCACCGCCTCCTACTGTCTGACATACCTCATCACCTCATGATGTCATCATTCACCTTTCCAAAAAAGTCACATCCCATAACTCCGTCGGTCCTTCTCCCTCATTCACTCGTGGCAAGTCCCCTCACCATGATTTTTTCCCCCAATCGATAACCGCCACATCACCCATCCATATCCCTCAGTCGTTGTCACTTGCCATCTCACATTCTAAATGACCCATTGGCCATTTATTACTGGATAACTTATCCATTAACCAACTGACCTGTTCCCCATGCCCAATTGATACCCGTTTACTCAAAATTACCCTCACTCTTCATTCCTTCACCATTTACCCACTCATCGCACTAGATAATTTACCTCGTTTTCTTCTCCGTTACAGTCAGTCTCCCCCATCTACAATCGTCCCCGCTAACATTGTTTTATTTGCAGGTATTGTTACAGTAATGGTGCCAAAATCAAAACGAACAGAAGGAGAGGAGAATCTGTTTCTCCCACCTCTTGTCGATCTCGACAGGATTCCACTGGCCGACAAAGAATATTTAATCACAGACACTAAGTGCGATTTTGACTTCGCAGACCTTCAATCATGGCTTAAAGAAGTCTTCCTGGACCAGAGTGATGAAATTGGACTATGGGAGTCCAACCTACCCCTGTATCTCTTCCCCCAGATTCACCATTTCCCAGAGTTCTCCCTCAAGTGCCAAGCCCACTATATTCTTGAGCAAAGAGCCATCGTATCCTCGTCCGGGGAAGTTCTCTTCCTCATCACGCTAGAAACCATCGACCAAATTATGCAAATATCTCGAGCCGACTCTGCATCACCTTTTAACCTTGAAATCCTTACAGAGTTATACCAGAAGATGACTTTTCCTCAAAGAGCTCAAATATTTGAGATTTTTCTTCCACAACCCACTCAGCTCCCCGCTACAAATCCCCCTTATCCTTCCTCCATGTTCAAAACCAAAGGAAGCTAGGTTATCACATCCCTATGTGCCTTGTTGGGTTATTATTCAGATCAGTGGGTAGATGAACCCATTCTGGGATTTTTGTCTATTTTCTCCACCGGTGAGAAGCCTACTACACAATTCGACTTCAGCACATTCCTGGCCAACAATATTCACAAGCAATTTGTCAATTTCTCCACTGAAGGCATGTTCCATTATTCTTCAATATTGGCATACCTGTTCATTTTCTTCCAAGCGGGCAAATTTTCTTTTTCCATGCAGAAGATGGACGGAGATGGAAGACCCCAAGTAGTAACCGCATGGACTTCCCTGCTCAGACATAACTCCACAAAATTTAGTTTCAAGCAGTTCATCGATCAATTCTACCACCCAGTGGTGAGCATGCTCAGCGACAGACCCGAAACCGGGATTAATGACAAAGTTTAGAGGATACTACATCTCTCGGATCATACAAAGACTAGGGATTGGTACCTATACCAAAATCACACTGAGATCAGAGTCTATGGGTGCGAGTTGGCCCCATATAAACTACCCAAATACTTACCTGTAAGATTTTTTTCTCTGGAATACATAAGGAAGATGATAAACTCGAATGATATTCACTTTGTGTCTTTAAAGAAAAAGAAACAACTCAGAATCAAAGGGCAGATTGGGTCTTTCATCTGCAACAATCGAGGCACCAGGGGGGAAGTATACATGCTTCTGAATAAAATGAAATTCTTCATGAGTTTTACATGGAACTACGATCCATGCATGATCATTTCAGAGATGAGGATAAAAACCAAGAATATCTCGTATGTCCAGGAATCTAGGCCCGAGATAGAGAAATTTGCAAACCAGACAGGACGAGAACCAAATGCTTTGGTTGAAACAGAACAACAGCCCCCCCCCGGTCACTGTATCACAGACAACCACACCATAGGCTCCAAAGGAGAAAAGGCCTAGGCAGGATCTGTCACCTCCTGTCACTAAAGTATCATTAGAATAATTTTGATTGCATACCAAGAGGACAAAAACCAGTCCATCTCTTGACCTGGCTGGAGAAAAGAAAATTCCATCCACTACAGTGACATAGGTTGATCGGTTGCTCCTTAACACAAGCCACAAGCAGATTATAACCACTGTGTTACCAAATAAGACTACAGATACTCCACCAATCAACCAACCATGCAAGAAAGGACCAAAGCTAAGCATATTTGAGAAATATGACTTGATTAAGAAAAATAATCAGACTTTGACCAACAGCACAGACGCCCAATTCTGGAAGCAGACGTCGACTGCACAACATAGGCTGCTATCGACGTTCGACACGGAGTAGGGAAGAATGCACATGGAATTTCTCCAAGCATAGGTGCCAGACCCAAAGGTAATCACTAACTATAAAATGGCAACCTTTGAATTCCAGACCATAGACATGCATCCTGCCGATCAAATGGATCTGCACAGGAAAACTGGAGAAATGGTTTTCTCCACGTTGGCACATGCTTCCACTACTGCCTCTAGGTTACAAGTGTCTCTGAACAATGTCCAGACACAGTTGAAGTTGGAGAAGATATCATCCTTTGGCAAGGACAACAGGATGAATACAGTGGAGGAGTTGGTCCTCAAGATCGGGTACGATCCCTTGAATGTGAAAGCAGTCGAGGAGATGATCAAGAAGAAAAATGCAGACATAGTGTCTTTGAGGAAACAATTGAAGCTTCCAACAACAGTAGACTCACAGGCAAAGGATATAGCAGAGACAGAAGGAGAAAAAAATGAGATGCTTAAGTTGATCATGGAACATAATGCACAACTGAAGGAGATGGAAGCTGAGATGGAGAAGCTAGTGAAAGAGAAAGAGCAGTTGAAACCCATGGAAGTCATTCCATTGAGTGCAGTTCCACTCTCATGAGTGAGCACAACATCACTAGCAGAAGTCCCATCAGCGAATCCACTGACGTCTCTAGAAAAGACGGTTGAGTTGGCCAAATCTATGGAAGAGATGAATCTACAGGAGATAGAGATTAGCAGGCTCAAAAAGGAGATTGAGAACCTTCAAGAACTCAAATATTCTTATCAAACCAGTTTATCCAAGGAAAAAAAGGTGTTAGACCAGCTCAAACAAGAGTTACAATAGCTCCAGAAGAAAACAGTGGCAGGTAAAACACTGGCCGAAGTCAAAGAAAGTGTCTGGACAAACATCACCAACTCTATGAACAAAATATGGCCAATGATACAGATTATGTTTCATAAAAATGAATTGGTGCAGAGAAGTAAACAAGCCATCGAGAATATCAAATCAGAACTGGGAGAGATGCCCACACAGGCTAATGAAATCATCAAATTCTTGAATTCTAAAACCAGAATGGATCTGGAAGAGCTGAGAATTGAGGATAGAACAGAGACCATCCTTGAGGTAAAAAGAGTCTTGACCAAGAGAGGACTGATGCTACAGCTAGAAGAAAAGGTTCAGGCCATGGACCTAGGGGTACAAAAGTTTTTCAGCAAGATTGAGGCTCTGCAGAAGAAAGGTCTTCCTGGTTTGAAGGTGATAAATGACAAACTGATGACACTCCTATACTACAAAAAGATACTGGATGATGTGGCTAAGGATAGTTCAAAGTTTTCAGGAATTCAAGGCAGCATCGCTGGCAAGGCATTCCTAGATGCACTTCAGTTGGACATCAACATATAGCATGAGATCCAGTATATCTTCATCACCAATCCTACTTTTTCCAAGTACACAGAAATGGATGAAGTCTACCAAAGGTTACTCAAAGTCAGCGTTCCCAGTCATCTTCGATGGGAAGAGATTTGTGACCTAATCGAGTAGTAGATGACCTGTCCCAACCCAGTCAGCGATCCAGTCGGATGAGGTCATGTAGAGGCCTCACCAACGGTTCACCCAGAAAACACCATGCAGTTGCGACACATCATCGAACAGTTTCCTAGATTTTTGTAATTTGTTACGTTAGTTAGGCTAACAATAGATTTACCACGTCTTGATCTTTAATGACAAGATCATTTGTAATTTTGGGTTATAAATACTTCACTTTTCGAAGTATCGAGGGTTGATCTTTATGCCCTGCGAGCTATCAGACTGTAATACTTTTCAAGAGATCTTCCATTAATACAAAGAGGCATTTTTACAGGATTCTTGCATGTATTCACTCGTGATGTTTTCTTTTCTAAGTTAAATGTTATTCTCACTTATTTATCACACTATTTGCTAGAAATAATCTTTGGAAGTAACGAACGTTGCATGATTTGTCTTTGTATACCTTGTTTCTGACTTTAAAGATTTTAGTGTTTCATCTTCTGATTTTACGATAAAGAAATTCTTAATTGCTTATTTGTTGTAATTGGCATTCTCACCTTTTTTCTGCTATTTCTCATTTATGCTACTAAAAGAATCCAGCGATTACATTATCTCGCCCTGTGAAAAGTTTCTTTTCTTTCTGGTTTAGATTTTATTTCATGATACAGACCCCATAGCGCAATGAATGTGTAAACTCTTTCATCCAACCCAACAAAAACTACAACAAACAAAACCAACATATTTTATTTACCTAGCCTAATATTTTAAATTTGAAACATATCTAAATCATACAGAGAGATCCCTCTCTAAAGTTGGTAGGTCTAGATCCCATCTTCGAAGTGGTTGGATAAAGTTACCTCTCGTAAATTTCTTCTTTTCTAACAACCTCTAGGAAATTTACAGAGCGATAACATAATGGCAACCATACGTAATGTTTATAGGTTGTTAAAAATTTGCACATATTATTTTCAGACTCGTAAAACTAAAAAGTATATATATATAAATCAAAAAGAAATCTGGCTCCCAAAAGAGCTTATACTTGATCTCACCTAGACCCAAAACCCGTGATAGAAATAGATAATCCAGAATAGTTGCTCAGGAAAAATACCATTGCTGAAGGTTCAGTAAGACATAATCCCCTTCAGAAGTCCCCCTCTCTTCCAGAGGAGCTTGTTGCCATTCAGGATCTCGAATTTGACATATTTTTCAAACAAAGCCTGTTCAGAACAAAATCTGATAGCTTTGTGGTTGAAACTGTCCTAGACCCAACCGTCTTGCAACACCGGACTCCTGAAGTTCTATCTCCAACTGCTAAACTTCAAACCATTCACTCTGTGCCAGCTAGTTCCTCCTCATCCCCGTCGTCTGTCACCACCCCACCTATCATCCATTTCATCATCCCGCCTCCTTCACCTATCATGGAAGCCAGATATGATCCCTTGGTGTTGGTCGCACCCCTTCATTATATGCCCCATGACTATCAAACAAGACTTCTATAGTTCGATGGAACAAGACCTTTGAGCACACAACAACACGTTGATAAAATGAATGATTATTTTGATCTGCAAGAAGTAGATGAGGATGACGTTCAAATGAGATTGTTTGCCCAAAGTTTGAAAGGTGACGTTAAGAAATGGTATAAAGGTTTACATGATGCCTCAGTCCTTGAGGTTACTACGCTCCAAAGGAGTTTTCTAGACATATGGGAGGTAAAGAAAAACCCTCTCCAAATCTTGTTAGAATACGAAAACATCAGAAAAAATCAAGGTGAGACAGTAAAAGATTACTGCACGCATTTCAATAACCTGTGCAATGCAATTCCAACCGATATTAAACCTCCCCAAGGTTTAGCATCGATAAAATTCCCTGATGGTTTTGACGTCGATATGTCATATCAATTAAGGGAAAGAAACTCCACCACCCTGGACGACATGCAGAAAAGTGCAATAAGTGTGGAGGCCAACCTGTTGGCAAAAAGGGCACGACAGAGGACAGAGAGGAGAGTCACAATCAAAGAGGAACCTTCCACATCAACTTCTGATTCCAAATTGGATTCCTTGGCCAGAGAAATGGAAAGAATGATGGAGAGACTTACTGTATCCGAAAGAAACCCTCCTAGAGAAAACCCACCAGCTCCTCAAATTCGAAATCCTAACTTCAGAAGAAACCCTCCTCAAATCAAGCAGAGAGATCCTAGGGATCAAAGGGAACAGAGAGGTCCTGATCAATGGATCAGACCTCCCCTATAAGAAAATTATGCCAATGAAGGAGAGGAAGTAATTGAAGAACTGTAGGATACTCACATAAACCTCATGGGCATTCATAATAACGAAGCTATTTTCCTTACCCAGGAAGAGAAAAAACTTTTTCTTTTCAATCAAACAAAGGTAAGTGAAGAAGCTGAAGACGTCGAACAATAGGCATTTGAAAATTCTATTTTGGAGGTACACGTAGTACAATCTATGAATTAAAAAGACAGACGAAAGTTCTCCGAAAAAGGTGACCGAAACAAAGAAGACAGTCGAAACCCAAAAGGCCTCTGAGCTTTCTGCTGAGAAGGACCCTGAGAAGGGTAATGCTGAAGTTCCAGCAAAAAGAAACATTACTATTATGAAAAGATCATCGCATTCAGAGGTTTCATCAATTAACCCACCAAATACTTCTGGCCAGAAGATCGTGGTGGATAAATCAGAAGTGTTGAGCCAAAGCAGAGAACCTACACCTTTTAGCCTCGAAAGGGAATTAGCCAAAGTAAAAATTCCCATTCCCCTTTCCAAGTTGTTGAGTAAAGACGCTTACAGTTCACAGGTGATTAAAGCGCTGACCATTGAACCTGATATAGGTATGAAGGCCTTAACTATTGGATCAACAAATCATTCAGACATCGTAAACCTTACAGATGACCAACCCGAACTCCTGTTTGAACTAGAAGTGGATGGCCAGACCAACAATGGTATTAATATACACGACCTGATTCTGCATAATGCTATGTTACATTCAGGTGCTTCCCATAATCTGATGCCTAAAGCAATGATGGAAAAACTAGGACTTGAGGTTACCAGACCTTACAAGGACTTACACTCGTTTGACTCCAGTAAAGTTAGATGTATCGGTTTGATCAAGGATCTGTGTATCACACTGGTTCAGATTCTCGCAAAAAGCATGGTCATGGATGTTGTGGTTGCAGACATTCCCCTGAAATATGGTATGTTGTTGTCCCGGTCTTGGGGGGCCAAGTTGAAAGGTACTTTGTAGTTGGATATGTCGTATGCCACTGTCCTAGTTTTTGGTCAATAGAGAAGACTATACAGAGAAACACTGATGAATTACATGGTGAGTAGCCAAGAAAAACCACATAACTATCCTCTGTACTCTGCACATTCTGACCTAGACTCCTTCATCCTATACAACGATGGCGATATGGGAGAACAAATCGTTCAGCTGGAAGAATATACATCTAGTCCGGACGAAGGCCAAGAAATCGTTGAGGCAGAGAGAAAAGAAAAATGTGGTAACTGAAGAATTGCCAGCGGATTTATGGAGCATCGACTTTTATGGAGATATAAGCAAAGAAGGAGCTGGAGCAGGAGTTTGGTTGCATAATCACAGATCTAGGTATTCGGAAAACCATTCTTACAAATTAAATTTTCAATGCACTAACAATATTGCCGAGTATGAAGCCTTGATGCTCAGTTTGAAACTTCTAAAGAAGGTTGGTGCCAAACAAATTATGGTAAGAGGTGATTCCGAATTAATAATCAAGCAAATTAAAGGTGAGTATGCAGCAAAATACCCTCGTCTTAGAGCTTATAGGAATGCTATTTTGGATGCCCTTAAATGTTTCACTGAAGTTGATTTACAGGTGATGCCTAGGGGACAAAATATTTTGGCAGACGGGTTAGCTATGTCAACAACCACATGCAAGATACCTTTTCGTTCCACTCACCCATACACGATGGAGGTGAAATGCAGACCAACTGTTCCAGACAACATCATATATTGGCAGGTATTTGGAAATGATGATCAAATTGAATATTTTCTGCAATGTAAAAATGATTTCAAGTGTACAAACATAGAATTAGAAAATGAAGATGAAAATGTAAAAAGACCTGATTTTGGAAATGATAGTGTAAATAAGATAGATTCAAGAGATTTAGGTGATGATGAGATAGAAGTTGATGTTTTGCATTTGAAAAGTAATGTTTACCCTAGGGGTTTAGTTCCTTTAGAGGACTTATTTGATTTTAATGATGTAGCTAAAAAAATGAAAATTGAAGCCAATGGTCAAGAAGTAGAAGATTGTAATATAGGGACATAAGAGAAACCAAGGATGGTGAAGCTTCCAAATCATTACCCCCTGAGCAGAAACTCAAATACATTGAGCTTTTCAAGGAATATTCAGACGTATTTTCCTGGGGTTACGAGGACTTGAAAGCTTATGACACCAGCATCATACAACATAGGATTCCAATAAAAGAAGATCAAAAACCTTTCAGACAGAAACTTAGGAGAATCAATCCCAAGCTACTTCCCCTGATAGAAAAAGAAATCAAAAAAATGTATGATGCTAAAATCATAATCCCGTTATGGTTTTCCATATGGGTTTCAAATTTGGTCCCAACACGAAAGAAATCCAGAGAAATCAGGCTTTGCATCAATTTCCGAAATCTGAATAAGGTCTCTCTGAAGGACAATTACCCATTGCCAAAAATGGACCAAATATTACAAAGGGTAGTCGGATCCAGTCGAATCTCTTTACTATATGGGTTCTCAGGTTATAATCAGGTCCTCGTTCACCCAGATGACCAAGACAAAACCACTTTCACAACACCATGGGGTACTTTCATCTATGTGAAAATGCCTTTCGGGTTGATGAACATCGAGGCCACTTTCCAGAGGGTGATGGAAATCTCTTTTGTGGAATAACTTGACAAATTTATTGTCATCTACCTGGACGACGTAACTTTGTTTTCCTAATCTGATGACGAGCACTTACGACATCTCAGACTAGTTTTTGAGAAATGCAGGAAATTTGGGATTTCTTTAAATCCTAAGAAGAGCCTTTTTGGATTAGAGGAAGGTAAACTGCTAGGGCACATAATCTCTAAGGATGGAATTAAAATAGACCCCAGCAGAATCGAGGCCATTTAGAAATTAGAACACCAAAGAAACATCAAAGAGTTACAGTGTTTTATTGGAAAAATAAACTTTCTGCGAAGATTCATACCCAACTTGGTTGAACTTCTTAGAAACATCACAAACATGTTAAAAAAGGACACAAAAATAAAATGGGACACTGAGTCCAGGCAGTCTTTTGAACAAGTCAAATGTGCACTCACGCAGGCCCCAGTCTTGATCAGTCCTGACTTCACCAAAGTTTTCTATCTTTTTTCTTTCACCTCTAAACATACCGTTGAAGCAATATTACTACAGAAAAACAACGAAGGGTATGAACAACCCATAGCCTTTTTCAGTAAATATTTAAGAGATGTTGCTTTGAATTATAAAATAATGGAGAAACAAGCTTTTGCCTTGGTGAAAGCCATAAAAGATTTTAGAGTATACATTCTCCATTCCCTCACCATTGCATATGTTCCGAATGCGGTAGTAAAATACATTTTAACCTAGGACAATCTGGACGGACGAAGAGGAAAATGGATTGCTATCATTCTAGAGTATGACATAGAGATTAAGCCTACTAAATTGATTAAAGGACAAGGTCTAGCAAAATTAATGGCTGAATCAAATTTCCATGCTCTTAACATTAATTTCTTAGCTACAGCAGATGAACAAGGTGAGCAGGCGACTCCAAGCGTGAGAGAGGTATTTCTCAACTCTCCATGGTACACAGACTTGATATTTGTTTTGCATAATTTACAAGCTCCCCCTGGTCTGACCAAGACTAAAGATAGGTTTTTGAAATTGAAAGAATTAAAATTCTGTATTCTAGAAGGCAATCTGTATTGGAAAGATCCTGGAGGTATTTTGTTAAAATGTCTATTGAAGGATGAAGCTGACAAAGTACTGCAGGAGTTTCATGCAGGAGACTATGGTGGTCATCTGAACTGGAAGGCCACGGCCAACAAAATCCTCAGAGTTGGATTCTATTGGCCAACTCTATTCGCCGATGTGCATCATAAAGTGACTTCATGTCATCAATGTCAGATGTTCGAAGGAAAAAGGAAACTTCTTCCCCTACCCCTGAAACCAATCTCTGTGGAGGCCCCTTTCCAACAATGGGGATTAGACTTGATCGGGGAAATACATCCTCCTTATTTGGGCTAGCACAGGTGGATTCTTACTGTCACGGATTATTTTACAAAATGGATCGAAGCAGTACCAAGCAGGCAAGCCATTGATTCTGTCATTATTAAGTTTCTTGAAAATAATATCTTGTCTTGCTTTGGATGTCGTAGAAAGATTATAACTGACAATGCAGTTTCTTTTCGATCTAAGAAACTCACAGATTTCTGCAACCAGTATCATATTGGTTTGGTTCATTCCATAGCTTACTACCCTAAGGGAAATGGGCTGGCAAAATCATCAAATAAAACCTTGGTAAACATTATCAAGAAAACTTTGCAGGAAAACAAGAATTCGTGGCATAACAAGTTGGTTTTCGCACTATGGGCCGACAAACTTACCACCAAGAGGTCAATTGGCATGCCACCTTATCAGCTGGTCTATGGCACAGAAGCAGTTTTTCCCACTTCCTTAGGAGTCCCTGTCATGAAATTGCTGCAAGACATGCAAGACGAGCCAAACGACTCCCAAAGAAGGATCAACCAGATGATCCATTTGCAGCAGTCCAGGGAAGAAGTATACAACAAGACCTAGGTAGTCCAAAAAAGCATTAAGAAGATTTTTGACAAAAGAATCAAGGAAGATGATTTCGAGCTAGGAGATTTGGTGTTGAGATGGGATTCCCGAAATGAATACAAGGGAAAGCATGGAAAATTTGATAGTCTGTGGAAGGGACCATACATGATTCAAGCATTCAGAGGAAATAATGCTTTCTTGCTAAACAACAGTGATGGGACAGATCTGCCAGGAGGACCTGTAAATGGCAGAATGATGAAGCATTATTCACCGCCTCAGTAGAGACTTGAAGTCACACTTTCCATTGTACAAACCATTTTTTTTTTGCTTGCGAGTTTCTGAGTGAATAACTTTGGTCAGTTGGTTGAAGCCCGAAGAGAAGGCCCTAAGCCACTGACCATTGTTTTCTATTTTTCAAAATAAAACCAATCAGGCAACAAAGGCATCTACGGAGGAAGTTTTAGAACATCAGGAAGCAGGATTCTTGGCACTTCACAAGGAGAGTACCATCCCCAGGTGGAGCCATTTTTATCACCCTATAATTTATAGGATCAACTGGTGAATGGAATGTTATCTCTCTAGTGTTTTTTGTTTGTCAAATGATTTTTCATTCTGCAAATAATTTTAGAAAAGAAAGAAAAAGAAAAAGAAAAGAAAGAAAAAGAAAAAAAAAAAAGAAAAAGAAAAAGAAAAGAGGGCATAAAAGAATTTCAATAAGAGCCCCATGCAATAACAGTGACTTGGTCCATACCTTTCAAGCATGGATAAGTTATTTTAAATTGATGTTGATAGGAATAGTGAATAAGCTTGGATAAACTGTTTAATCTTAGCCAAGTGATCTAGGTTAGTTAGTGAATAAATCTGGCCAGACTATCTAATCTTGGTCAGATAGCCCTAGGGTAGTGTAAGTTCTTAGCCCAATAGTTTAATCTGGGCTAATTGTCGTAGGAAGTTAGGTTATAACTTAGGGTAGTTTTCTTGATTTAAATAAAACCAACTCGATGATCAATGTTGGACCATGTTTTGAAAGCTCGAAAGGTTTTTTGCCTAACCCCTTTGTGATGTAAAGATGTAAAAGCTTGGGAAAAACCCATGATATGCTCTTATCCTAAGATTTTCAGGGCACATATGCTTTCGCGCCCATATTTATGCACCACTCATGTATCAATTTCCCAGATGATCGCGCCTAGATCTACGGTGGACAAATCTTTCCTGACCCCCCC
>SNQJ01S0001387.1:292718-313072 GCA_010110895.2 Picea sitchensis
CTATTAGAATGATGTTAGATATGATGCAATCTATTTTGGTAAATGATAATCTTATGAATGGGTGTCGAGATTAAATTATGGGATATTATGAGATCTATTTCTAACTGGAAAACTTTGATGTTAATTTATCGGTACAGGGATACAAAATTGAAATGATGATAGTATGCAATTACATGATGATAATGCATAGAAATGTATGAGTTTGTGTTACAGACTAATCTGCAGGTTATAGGCTATGAAATAGCCAAGGGATAATTATGATGAAAGTGGATATTAGGACCACTAACCGAGAAACATTATGGTATGAATATTGTATGAGGAATTTATATTGGTTTGGATGCATTGCTATGATATGTGGACCAGTGTATGATTTCAAGTGATGACACTGCCCAAAATCGAATAAACGATGACAAAACCCCCAGCAACACGGTGCCACTATGTATTCCATTGTAGGGTGTGGACCCTAGTCCTGTTAGGAGAGGTGGAGGCATTTCCCACCGTGTATCCTTCATTGTAGGGTGTGGACCCTAGTCTTGTTAGGAGGGGTAGAGGAATTTCCCACTGTGTATCCTCCGAAACCTGAAGTCATGGGAGGATGGTGTTAATTCACGCTCCCCAAGACGTGTGATGATGACTGTCAGATGCCTGCTAGGGAAGCTTGGTCGAGGTAGCGACACATCCGCTTACGGGTTCTATTTGGAGTTAGGTCAATATAGATGATGCTCCAAGATAGTCTAGCAGAGGAAGGATAGGAATGGAGATGGAAGTAGGTTAGGGAGGAAGGATGAGTAGTAATAATTGAGAAGGTATGGAGATCTATCTTGTGGTGGAATTTAATGTTTTCCCTTCAAAAAAAAAGAAGGAGAAATGTGTATATATGAATATTCATTATTACGTAACTAAACCACAGTTGTTAAAAAAAATAAAAATGTTGAACCGGATAATAGTAATTAAATGATTTCTCAAACAATTGATCGGTTTGTTGTATTTTATAAAAGACTAGTCTTGCTGACTGTATTGGATGCATACATAAATTACTAAAGGATGATAGTTTGGATTATTAGTACATACACGAGACTTGTATGTACTATATACACATGCATTTCTTGTACATATACACTAGTATGTATGAGTTTTCTTGACTTACTTACTGATAATGTCGGTTACTTGTTATGAATGTCTGAACCAGGTTTCTTTTCCTTTGTACCACAAGACACCTTAACTTCGGGACGAAGTTTCCCGAAGGGTGGGTGTATGTAACAACCCTACTAGAATATATACCTAGGGATTATTAAGTAAAAGATTTATTAGGTAATTAATTTTTCCTTACATGTTAATAACTAAACAACAATTGGTCTAATGATATTAATTAAGTATTTATTAATTAATTAAAGGTTATAATTTTGATTAATTAATTAATTAATTAACTACCTATTATATTCAATAACTTGGGTATTAAATTTAAAAGGGATAATAAGTTATATTGTTTAAATTAAAAAAAAAGTTACGTACACGAAAAGGGATAAGATATTAATTAAAAGGGGTAAGATATTAATTATGAGGGGATAAGGTAATAAATGAGTGGATAAGGAAGTAAATGCAAGAGGCAGTGAAGGAAGGAGATGGAGGGGAAGGAGGTTTACAAAGGGGAGGATTCGACGGGAGATGGGGATTGATTTTTCTTTGAGGTTTCTCGTGGATGGGAGGGAGGGGAGTGAGTTCTAGAGTCGGGAGGATTAGTTCAAGGGCACCGGTTTGCTGGGGGTTTTGGGCACGGGAGCCATGATATCCATATGATATCCCGGAGCTAGGCAGTTGTCCTAGTTGGTAGGGAGAATAGTAGGTTTGGGCAATGTTGGTTAGTGCATTAGGCAGCAGGAAGGCAACAACAAGGCAACAAGGCAACAAAAATTAACATCATAACCAGGTAAATTGTTTGTGAAATGGCTAAGTTATTTTTATGATGTAGTTAAATGTTAAATGTTAAATTCTGCTTAAATTTATATGCTTATTTGAAGTTAATGAATTATTTACGCTCTCAGAAATTCTATGATAGAAATGTTATGCGTAATTGTAAGGATTTTTACTAGTCTTGTTGATTTTTTTTTCCTACTGGCCACTACAGAGAAGACAATTCCAAGAACACCACAAGAAAATGGTGTGTTAGAAAGGATGAACAGGACAATCATGGAGCGTGCAAGGAGTATGAGATTGGATGCTGGTTTACCCTTACATCTTCGGGGTAGACTCTATAGATATTGTTGTTTACTTAATAAACAGAGGACCTTCAAGCTCTTTGGATGGTATAATTCCAGAGGAGGAATGGATAGGAAAAAATGTAAACTATTCTTTTTTGAAAACTTTCGGTTGTGAAGCATTTGTCCATATTGATAAAGAAAGTAGAACAAAGCTTGAGGAAAAATCCAAGAAGTGTACCTTTATTAGATATGGTGTTAATGATTTTGTTTATCGCTTATCGGATTATGAAAATAACAAAGTCATTAGGAGTAGAGATGTCATATTCAATGAGAAGGTCATGTACAAAGATCAGTTGCAGGGAAAAAAAAAGGAAAAAGAAAAACAAGAATACACAGTGCTTGATGAGATCACTGAAAATGAAATTCCAAAGGAACTAGAAAATCAAAATGTACAACAACAGGAGCAATAGGTACCTCAAACACCTTCAAGTGTTGTTAGAAAATCTACCAGTTTAAGTATACCCCCTGAACGATACTGTCCTTAATTGTATTATTTATTGTTGACTGATTCTGGTGAACCAGAATGTTATGAAGAGGCAATGCAGTTAGACACGAAAAGGAAGTGGGAGCAAGGCATGAAAGAGGAAATGGATTCCTTGGTAAATAACCATACTTGGGACTTGGTTTAGTTGCCTGCAGGAAAAACAACATTGCAGAATAAATGGGTTTACAAGTTGAAGGAAGAAGATGGAGGAGAAAAGCGGTACAAGGATAGACTTGTTGTAAAGGTGTTTGCACAAAAGAAAGGTATAGATTTTGATGAAATATTTTCTCCTGTTGTTAAAATGACTTCAATTAGAACTATTTTAAGTCTTGTGGCAGTAGAAGATTTGCATCTTGAACAATTAGATGTAAAAACAACTTTTCTCCATGGGGATTTGGAGGAAGAGATTTATATGAAACAGCCATAGGGGTATGAGGTCAAAGGGAAGGAGAATTTGGTATGAAGGTTGAAGAAGAGCTTATATGGCCTAAATCAAGCTCCAAGGCAGTGGTATCTAGAGTTTGATAGGTTTATGATAGAACATGGTTATAGTAGATGTCATTATGATCACTGTGTTTATTTTAAAAAGATAGAAAATGGAAGCTTTATTATCTTGCTATTGTATGTAGATGACATGCTTGTTGTAGGGTCCAATATGCAGGATATAAATGTGCTCAAGAATAAATTATCTAATTAATTTGCGATGAAGGATTTGGGTGCTGCAAAGAAAATCCTTGGTATGAGAATAACAAGAGACAGAAAAAATCGCAAACTGACATTGTCTCAAGGTGAGTACACAAAGAAGGTGTTGGAGAGGTTTAGAATGCAGAATGAAAAACTAGTTAGTACACCTTTGGCCAGCTATTTCAAATTAACTAAGGAAATGTGTCCCGAGACACAAGAGGAGATAGAATACATGTCCAGGGTCCCATATTCATTAGCAGTTGGCAACTTGATGTATGCAATGGTTTGCACAAGACCAGATATTGCACATGCATTGGGAGTTGTGAGAAGATATATGAACAATCTAGGTAAAGAACATTGGGAGGCAGTAAAGTGGATTCTCATATACTTGAGAGGTACTGCTAATCATGCATTATGTTTTGGAGGTTTATAAACTGTTCTACAAGGATATGTTGATTCAGATATGGCAGGTGATAACGATAGCAGGAGGAGTACCATAGAGTATGTGTTTACTATAGGTGGAACAACAATAAGTTTGATTTCAAAACTGCAAAAGGTTGTTTCACTTTCAACAACAGAGGCGGAGTATGTTGCTGCTATAGAGGCTAGTAAATAGATGATTTTGTTACAAAGGTTTATAGAGGAATTGGGAAAGAAGCAAGAGAATAGCAAGTTGTACTATGACAGTGAGAGTTCCATTCATCTTGCAAAGAACTCAACCTTCCATTCGAAGACTAAGCATATATAGTTGAGGTACCACTTCATACGATCTTCCTTGGAAGATGTACATTTAAAGTTGGAAAAGATACACACTAGCCAGAATCTGACAGACATGTTAACAAAGGGAGTAACCAGGGATAAACTTATTTCCTGCTCAGTTTCAGTTGGTCTTCAATAATGAAGATGAAGATGAGAAATTTTCCAGGTCCAAGAAGGTTTAGAGTCTAGCAGATACAACAACGGTGGAGTTGTTGAGATCAGTCTCCAAGTGGGAGATCGTTGGTTGTAGAGCTTGATTATCTTCTTGATTAAGATATATTTTAATTTCAGCTGTGTTTATACCCCATGAAGTATTTACACCCTAGAAGTATGTACACTCTTCCATGCGGGGTAGTGCAGAGGGAGGGGGGTACCCCCTCTGTGGGGTTTGGGGGCAAGCGAGGGTTTGGGGGCGAAGCCCCCGAAGGAAAAATTGCCTTGTAAATCTGAACTGTTCATTATAAGGTCGCAGATCTAACGATAGAGATTATGTTAGGGTTTTTTTCCCTAGAAGGCAACCCTCTTTTATGAGGGAAATGTATTGCGGCTATGATTGATGGCGAATATTGTATTTTGAGATAGGAGACTGTGAGAGAAAGAAGAGGAAGTTACAACGGGTTTGTTGTAGGTTGTATCCCTTCATATGCTGGATAATAATAAAGGAAGGACCTGGAAATTTCTCTAGTGGGCGTAGCCCACACTGGGTGAACCATGTAAATCTGCATCTCTATTTTATTGTGTATCTTTTGTGTTTTGTTTCCGCATTTGTTTTATTTTATTGCTCCACGGTCCTATTTTTCTAACAAACTCTTCAGCTGCAACTATTGATTTTGTTGCACATGCAAATATATGATTTCATTCATGCCCCTCAAATATTCAATTTGGTTTCTTACTTGTTTTCCTTGGTCATGTACTATTTATAAATCATGCAATGTTTTTTAAATCTTTTATCCTTCCATCAATATACATAGTCACCCCTTTGTTCTGATCGTTGTCTACTAGTTGTATATAATTTACAACAACTTGGTATCTTTGCATACTTTATGTATATCATACCAACATCAGCCAGTGATTGTATTTGTATCATGGTCCGATATACTCCATCAATTCAGTTACAGTTCCATATTTGACTTTTATGCCATCTATGGAAAATAACCTCAATCCATGTAAGAGTGATGGAGCAATGCGATAAATCCTCCCATCGATGAAGAAATATGTGTCCAATTGAGATAAGTCATTAGGTACCCATAATTGTACTAGATGCATATACCTCAAGGGAAACTCAATTTCACCTATGCTCCCGTCATCATAGTCACATGACCCTCCTTCGACAATAAAAAATTTCATCCTTCTATGAAATCTTATCCTTACCTTTTCATCTCTAGTTGATCTAGAACAATTAGATCTAGTACAATATGTATCACTTTCAACCTCTCCTAGTATATACTAATCCTCACTCGATGAAGATAGAGATGATAGGTACCTATTTGGTGGTACCTACACTCAATAAATTGAGAAGAAAAGTTAGCGATCTAAGTATTTTGGAAGAGATGACAATTGTTTACTTGAAAGTCATGAAATGTGAAGTGCATTCAACAAGCATGGTTTAATTACATATGAAATAAAATAAATATGAGCATGAAATCAAGCATGGTGTATATAAATTTTATGTATCATATTGCTAATGTTTAGATTCAGAGTTAATACTTGCCTCCAAGCCCACAAATTTTTCTGTTGGAGGATTCTTCTTCAACCAACTTTTTGAGTAGTTCTAGTCTACTTCATATTTTGAAGGATAATGAAGGTTAGATTCAAGTTTTCATATGCAACTCCAAGTAGTCTTTGAAAACATGATTATACTCCATTTAAATTTTCAAAAAAATGGAACCTTGGGCCAACATCATCTCACATCAAATGATTTTCCTCCAATTTTTCCATGGTAAGGGTAATGGCAAGCGAATTTTGCATTTTTTGCTATGATGATTTAATAATTGGTCTCTATATAGTTGTTCATGGTAGCCGTTATCCCACAACTCTATGCGGATTATACAAGGGATATATTTGAAGAGATCTCCCAAGGTTTACTATCCCAATTGGTCTACTAGGTAGAGCCTTGAAATTGGTGTTGGAAAATTCCCAAAACATTCTGGGATGAAAGAATCTATCATATTTGTGACACTAACAGGGTTGAATATGAAAATCACTTTCTCTTAAAGTTCCCTATGCATACCCAAATTAGATCACAATTTCAAAATATTGATGAGTCTTATTGATGAGGAAAATCAAATAGATTAGTATTATTGATGAGGCAAATTCCCGTCTTATAGGTTTACATACTTATCCAAGTCAAACCCCTATTATATGTATTCACATCACTCAAAACTAGGAATTCAATATTATATGCATATGCAGGTAGCTAAAATATTGAAATACATGATCTAACTAAGTATCCAACTAACACATCAATATGTTAATTATTAAATGTATAAGAATCCCCTAGATGTTCCCTCAATGGATGTTCCCTCAAGGAAGGAGTGACCCTCATTCCCCATGCTAGCTAGTTGAGAGAGATGACTGGTTGGGCATTCCTGGGATTTCCTTGGATGTTGAAATTGGTAAGGATGACCTTATTTTGTATAAATTACTCTTTATTTATATTGAAATAATTCCTTCCTTTCAACAAACCTTGGAACATGCCAATATGTTGAAAAATTGTTGTCAATTTTTTTCCAACTAAATATGGAGTTACATAGAGAAGTGGATTAAACTAGAGTTGTAGGCTATCCAAACCATCAATTAATATCAATGGTGAAACTAGTATTTTGTCCATATACAAAGAATAAGGATTGGAAAATATTTGAATGAGAGATATGGCATATGAGAGTTTTATAGAGAATCACTTTAGATACCATCCCATGAGTATGTAAATGAGGGCACTGTAATGATGGATGATTGGTGTAGTGAAAGGAGGACTGTAACTCATTGTGGGGCCTTGGTGACCCAATGTGAAAGAGGATATCGTAGAAATCAGACTTGTAGCAGTATATACTACAAGGATAAGTCATATAGTTGAAGTATATCCCATGAATTATGGTTTATGAAAGTTGCAAAGGGGAGGAAACAAGTTGGAAGAGATGTTCTTCTCCGCTGAGAAGATAAGTGCCTAGTGGTTTTCTTGTGTCTATCAATGGAATACAAATTTGTAACCCTAGGTCAAATGATCGTGTTAGATTGGAAATTTCGTTGTTCTAAATAGGGAGCATGGTAGGCCAAAGAATTTAAGAAAGAATGTTGAAATCATTAGCTTAGATTTAAATTTTCAACCCAGGAACATAATACTTTGATGAGGTACTAGGCACATATTTCCAAACTACACTAGGACAAATATCTACTAAAAACAAAACATGATAATTCTAGGAATGTTGAAACTACTCTAACAACAATAAGGGATGCCTAATATCAACCTCTTTACTTATGTTTCATTACTCTCCAATGTTGATGTCTCTACACTATATATCTACCCCAAGTTAAGGGCACCAAGAGTATGGGGTGTGGAGAGTATTTGCCACTTTGTTAGAGAGGGAGATGAAAATAGTCATAAGGGTACCCAATAAACCAATGGTGTCAATGAAGGATCACCTTAGAGTCATAAGATAATATGAGATAATAAGAATGGGAAGAGAAGGATGACATGTAAATATCATAAAACAAATGAAAGATGGAAATGACATGCTAGAAAATGACTATGTTATTGGAAAATATATAATTTAAATGGCTGCAAAACAAAGTTAAAATAACCTTGATGTAGAAGCATCGCTCCACCTCAACACGCGCTAGTCGATTTACACGCGTGGTGTGAATTCAAGGAAGGGAGATTTTCCACCCTCTCATTTTTCCTTTGAGAATCTAAGGTGTGATCAAGGAAATTAATGTCGACAGGTTGGAAGATCCAAGTTGTGACTTCGTACAAGTTGGAGATAAGGTCGCCATTAAGTGGTTGAAAGTAGGAGGGATTTGCATATGATTTGGAGCAGATTTCCATCATTGTAATTTTTCCATTAGACAAGCGTTTTGAATGATGATTTGACACCACTAGTTTAGCTTGGAGGGATGCTCATCGAGCCCCTCTTGTATAAATATTTGTATTGTATACTTGGTAGAGGTTTCCGTAGCTTGATGAAAAATCATTGTAAGCCAATTTAGGGAGGTTGATGAGAGTAGAGACTCAGTCGCAGTCCAGACTCAAATATTTGTAATTTGATATTCTGCCATTAATAGAAAAAGATAGTTGTTGGAACAGGGGCACACCCAGGGTTCAACTCCAAGAGAGCACCAACAAGCCCTAACTGCTGGCCCTTTCAACAACACCTGTGAGGCAGATGCAGTCTCACTTGAAGTATCTATGAGGGTGTTGTAGGACAAAGATGTCTACAACCAAAGGGGATATCAAGTGGATCCAATACAAGAACAATACAACATTTATATATTAGTTAAAATCATATCTACTCCACACAACCATCTATCATATCTAACAAAAAAATACAATAAAATTATATCAAATGGAAAAAAACACAACATCAATCACACATAGCACAAGATATACATGGTTCACTCTCTCCATAGGGCTACGTCCATAGAAATGTGCTTTATAATATACTAATATGAAGCATATAGTTATTTTCTGCACTCTCAGTTATCATATATTCTTTCTTCTCCTCTCTATCCCTCCCCTCCCTGCGCACCCAGCTCTAGGATTGATCTTTGCACCCAACAAAAGATCTTACAATACCAAAAGTCTCTACACTTAGAACTTCTCTCTCACACAACAATAATCACTCATGCCGATAACAAACTAGAACGACAATACCAAAAACCCATCCCAGGTCTTTTATACCTCTATTTATACATTACAATAGCTCATCGATAGCCTTAGATCGAAAGATAGGTGTCAAAACCCTAGGTCAACTTGACCCACATTTTCAGGGCTTTGCCAGCTTGTCTTTCCTTCCTTCCCGCGCGGTGATCCAAAGCATCCAAGGTGGCTTTTTATACTTGCTAAGTTGTCCATGATCCTTCTTCCTTTTTGATATGTCATACTCGATCTCCTCGTCCAACAACTTTCTTTCTCTTAATTCGCTCTGTTTTTTCTACTCTTTTTCTCACTTCGACCTAGTCTTAGTCATTGTGTCTTCTGCACAGTTCACATTCCTTCCTTTCTTCCTTAATATTTGCTTACTTCCATAACCAATGGCCAACAGGCCCCCAACACTCACCTATGACTCATCCCGAAGCACTTCATATCTGATCCTTATGTTTTTCTTCGACTTCGGACTCTATAGGGAAACCTTTTCTTTCTGCTCGATGCCTCCCTTCCTTCCTTGTGCAGACTATCTTTTATGTGTTTGGTACATAGTTTCAATTACACCTGGTACCTAGACCCTTTTCCTCATTCTTTTACTGGGGGTTGCGAGGTAGTTGGTTGTCGTAATATAATTTCAACCGACTCCCATTCACTAATCCCTCCTTCCATTCTCCATTCAAAGTATTCAATTGTGCAGATCCTCCTTCTGTAACATGGGAAACCTCATATGGCCCAAGCCAATGCGTTCTAAACTTTCCTGGATGCTTCATGAACTTGTTGTCATATACCAATACCAAATCACCTTTCTTAAATACCCTCTTCTTAATGTGCCTGTCATGGTAGGCCTTCTCTCTGTCCTTCTGTACTTGTTGATGGAATCCTGCAATAAATATATCTTCTTCTAGTTCGATCAACTACGCAAGGCTCTCTTGAACATCGTCAGTTTCATCCATCTATGTAAAGGCAACAATTCTTAGGCTTGGTACCAAATATTCCATTGGGACAACGACTTCTAGACCATAAACCAACTTAAAAGGGGTCTTCATTGTTAGCTTCTTGGAAGTGGTTCTATAGGCCCATAGTACTGCTGGTACTTTCAAATCTCAATCATCCTTGTTCACACTGCAAATCTTCTTCAGCGCTGTCTCCAAGATTTTGTTGAATGCTTCAACTGTCCCATTCACTTGTGGATGGTAAGGTGTGCTCTTTTGATGATGGACTACAAATTCCTCAGTCAAGGCTTCAACTGTCTTATTGATGAACTTGTTATTTTTCTTCATATGCGATATGAGAGATATTTGAGATATTATTACAATGATGAGTGTTTCATATATAGGGAACATACGGTGACCATCCATGAAAGGATGCATCCCTTGAATAATCAATAACTATTTGTTATTATTATTTACTTATTATATACTATATTTAATAATCAATTAATAATTATATTATTAATTATTATCTTTAGAGAATTGTTTCCCGATGTTTTCCAAACATCAACACTCCCTCTCAATGAGGGAAACATTCTACAACATGCCACTCTTATCTTTGAAGTATACAAACTTCACCCTAGACTCATGACACTTGTCTAGCAGTCTTGGGAGACATATCTCTCCCACCTGAACCGAGGAGAAACTCCTTCTGTGGCTCTTCCTCTTAGCCAATTAACTCTCTCTAAGATTATGCTCACTTTGGGTCCGCATGTAATATCATATAGCATCTTGAGTCTTTATCATTCCTTGTCAAATCACAATGACTAGGACAAATACAACACCATGATATTTCACCACAGGCACACACCTATTACTGAATGTCAGCTTTATGATAACTGACATGTGGAATGCACTTCAAACACCTTGAGTCCATATTATTCCTTGTCATGATCAAGGAAGGACTACGTCTGGGCCCATATACCACAAGTCCACCTTTGTGATAAATGTATCATATCTCCCTTGGTCTTCAACCCAATATAGGAGAAGTTATGCCTGATGTTGAAACATCAACACTCCCTCTTAGGTAGGGATGTATCTTTCCATAGTATTACACAACTACTGTCCAGAGACACACAGTCTCCACCAGTGGTACAAAACCAGCATAGTAGTAAAAGTTTTGTCACAACATGGCACTCCCATGTGGACTTCTAGAGGCTACTTCTCTAGGAACACTAGGGTCAACTCCCGTAGTGTATGATGTCAAGGGTCAAATCCCTTGACATGTCCTCATGTGATTTCCACATGGGACGTTGGGTTATAATCCCAACCACACTTATCCCTTCTCAGATAAGTTCCCCACTTATACCTTCTCAGATAAGTGTCATCACAGATCAAATCAGATCAGTCACAGAGGAGTACGATCTGGAGAATGTCTCAGGAAGCTACAAACATCAACACTCCCTCTCAGCGAGGGAGGCATTCTCTACCATGCCAAGTCTGTCACGAAAGTACTTAAACTTCATCTTGGTTTGGTAAGAACGTCATCAACCTGCTCATCTGTAGGAAGGTACTGCACCAATACTTCCTTCCTCTACACCATGTCTTGGATGAAATGGTACTTAATATCAAGGTGGTTCAATTTGTCATGAAACACTGGATTATCAAAGATCTTCACACAACTTTAGTTACCATAATGAATAATGGTGGAATCCAGCACATGTTCGAATAAATCTGCATGTAGCTTGTGAAGCCACACTACTTCATGGAATGTCATACTTAATGCAATGTACTCTTCTTCTATTGTGATCAAAGCCACAAAAGTTTTTTTCCTGCTACACCAGGAAACTATGGAAGATATCAAAGTGAAGCAACACCTGAAGGTGTTCTTTCTGTCCACTACGCTCCCTGCCCAATCAGAGTCAATATATTCCTGCCATATCATATCAATACTCAAAGTATATCTCAGACCATGTCAAATTGTGCCTCCCAAGTATCTCAACACATGTTTCACAACAATCTAGTGTGTCTATCTTAGCTGAATTATAAACTGGCTAAGTGCACTCACTGCATAGAAAATATTTGGTCTCGTGTTAACCAGATACATCAATTATCCAATTAGCTGTTTGTACAGAGTCAGATCATTTTTTTCAAAATTGGAAGAAGACACACTTAGTTTCTTTAGATTCATCATTATTGGTATAGCCACGGGCTTGAAGTTTAGTATCTCAAACTTCTTCAATATCTCAACTATGTACTTCCCCTGACTCGGGAAGATCTCATCAGTTCTTTGCCACACCACTAGTCCCACGAAGTAGTGAATCATACCAAGGTCCTTCATCTCGAACTCAGAGGCCAACGCATACTTGCATTCAATAATAAAGCTCTATGTACTAATGAGGAATAAATCATCAATGTAGAGGACCAAAATTAGGGATTCACCATTAACAGTCTTGTAGTATAGGCTAGAATTGACAACACTTTTGCTGAATCCCCAAAATCATCAGGTTTCCATCAATCCTTGCATACCAAGCTCGAGGTGGTTTCTTGATTCCATACAAGGCCATTTTCAACCTACACACATGAGAGTCCTTCTCATGTATCACGAAACCATCTGGCTACTTGATGTATACTTCTTCCTTAATCTCTCCATTGAGAAATGTTGTCTTTACATCCATCTGATGTACTCTCCAACCCATGGATGTTACAAGGGAAATAATCATCTGGATAAAAGTGTATCAAGAAACAAGAACAAATGTATCCTCATAATCTATTCCCTCTCCCTCGAAGAATCCTATAGAAATAAATCTCGTTTTGTGCCTCTCGATGCTCCCATCAGTTATATACCACACATCATTCTTCATGATGGACTGATACTCCTCCATCATGGAATCTCTCCATACTATATGCCTCCTTATAACATGAAGGATCAGAATCAATGATATGGCTCATAATTGCGGCATAGCACGAATATTGTTAAGGTATCTTTCTCTCTTGGAAGGTACCACGAGGAGCTACATGTCTTTCTTCCTCCTATAGAGTCTGATGAGTCCATGTAGATCTCTTCTGACCTACTACAATATCTCTCGGAACATCAATTGGTGCTACAGGATTAACAAAATCAATTAGATCAATATGATCAATTGTCTTCCTCTGAAGTGTTGGAGGGTGAAGGGGAGAAGGAACCATCTCTTCCTATCTCGCACTAACAATCCCCATGTGAGATCCTCTATATATTATAAAAGATACCTCCTCCTCAAAGCTAACATCTCTTCTCACCTTAATCTGTCTCTGACTAGTGATGTAGATCTGGCATGCCTTCGAAGACTCATTGTACCCCACAAATGTACCTTTTCTTTCTTAGTGGTCTATCTTGGTCCTTTTCTCCTTGGGTACATGAATGTATATTGGAAACCCAAATATCCTGAAGTGTCTAACCTCAAGCTTCACTCATGACCTATGTCCATACTAGAAATCTTGTCATTCCCTTGTGGAACACGTGTCTAATACATATCGAGGTTCCCTCATGGAACCAATGTCTTCTCTAGGACACATCAAGCTTCCCCCATGGAGCCATTGTCCCCCAAGATATATCGAGGTTTCCTTATGAAACCAATGTCTTGGTTACTTCATTTGACTATATAAATCACGTCGAGATGAATTCCACATTCCCTCAAATCCATCTCATAATCAACAATCTCATATANAGAGAGAGAGAGAGAGAGAGAGAGAGAGAGAGAGAGAGAGAGAGAGCTATCCCATTTTCTTTTGATAATCGAATGAGGTTCCAAGACCCATGAGAGATTCACCTTGACCGATTTGGCCATGGCATGAAAACTTTTGGGGGAAGGATTTCTTATGTGGAGTGCCACAATTAAGATGTTAACGTCTCCAACCAACAAGCTATAGCTGGACTTGAATAATTCTAGGGTTCTGACATTCCATGTGATCAAAACATGCAGCCACTTCAATAACTTGATGGCTCTCTCGAAATTGGGAAATGATTACTTCATAGTGGGAAACAATCCAGAAACCTATCTCATTATCTAAATGTTGGAAGCCAACAACATGTCACTCCCAATTTCTTTCCACGCCGATCACATTACATTCGACATATTTGTTGACTTCCTCAGGAAAGCTGACACAAACAACAAGAAGACCGCATTGGCTCTGCATACACTCTGAGACCTCTACTTGTTTTCAGAGAATATAGACTCTATGGTGATGCATTATTTTGTGGAAGTGTTGGAAGTGTTGGTAGACGCATTCATGCAAATGAGCAATGATTTGAAGATCGCTGGGGATGCCAAGGCTTGTGAGAATTCCTTTGAAGCGTTGTGTTTTCTTCTGTACAATTGTAGGGTGCATATGAATTTTTCTTTCCACGTCCAAGGCATCCACGTGATGAGAGAATTCGTAGGCACAGTGTCTGCACCCATTATCGATGCCACTGTGTTGTGTTTATCCTCAATTCTCTATTCCTTCCCATTAGCATACACTTGTCAGTGTGTGAAACTTCACCCACATGCCGATCCCAACAATTACTTTGGCATAGCTCAAGGAATTATTTATGTGCATATATCAGGGAATACACCCCTACCAAAAATCATATCCTCTCCATATAATAATAATTGCTTCACCTTGCATGGCAGTGCCCTCTCTTTAAAGCCAAGGATTTGGCATCAATCTCTTGAACCTGACGATTGAGTTGTTCATGTGAAAGATTATGGACGTGGCCAAGGGTTTCAATAATCCATTGGAAAGATAACTGATATTTTTATATGACGTAGAGGGTTGTACATTACCTTGCTGATATGTATCATAGTAATCTATCTCTCATTTTTCTAGGCCCTCCATGAGGGAGTCGAGCCCAGTCCTGCTCTAATACCATGTTGTTTTTCTTCATATGAGATATGAGAGATATTCGATATATTATTACAATGATGAGTGTTTCATATATAGGGAACATAAGGTGACCATCCATGAAAGGATGCGTCATGGAATAGAAAAATTCCAAATGAAGAAGTGGATGAGGAAGTTTTTAAAAATTCATCAAATTATTCTAGTCATGGAATAGAAAAATAAAATATCTCTTCTAATGATATAGATATGATGAAAAAAAAAGAATCTATAGTAAGGAAAAGAAAATAGATGGATCATTTATATGGAGAGTTCAAGAAAATCAAATCTTCAAAATTTGATGATGAGTCCAGAACTGGTGAAGAAGTGGAAGCTTGGTTACTCGGAATAAATAAATACTTCCAGATCTACAACGACTCTAGCAATATGAAAGTAAGAATGGCTACTTACAATGTAAATGGTAAGGCCAATATTTAGTAGTAAGAGTTAAAACTAGCCAAAGGACTAAAAGAAAAGAAGATAGAATGGGCATATTTTAGAAAAAGCTTGAAGGAAAAAAACTTATCTGAAAGATATTATGAGAGAAAAACTGAAGAGTTCTATGAACAAAAATTAGGACAGATGTTCATGGAGGATATAATTACTAAGTTTATGGAATTATTGGTATTTGTGCCTTATATAAAAGATGAAAAGGTAAAATTTCAAAGGTTTATAAGTTGTTTACCTCAGTCATACAAGGAAGGAATAGAGTTTGATAACCCAAAAAAATTGAATGAAGTACTGCAAAACGCAAGGATTTGTTACAATCAATACAAACATCGATTTGAAAATCCAAAAGCATGGAGAGAAAAGAAGAAAGAGAATCTAAATCAAAGGAAAAAGGGTTTCAAATCTTCACCATTATGAAACATGACCAAATCATATCAATAAAACAACTTCCATAGAAATGTCCCACAAGTACAGGGAAGTATGTTAGTTAACTTGGGATTCAAGAAAGTAAATGATAATCCTAGAGAACCATTGAAATGTTGGGGATGTGGCGAACCACATTTATTGAGAAACTATACATATATGAATGTTTCAAATAAAAATATTTAGAACATACAAGAATTTTGGACACTTGGAGATATTGGCAAAAGGTTTCATAGAATCAACACAACTTTGGATGCTAGGAAAGAAGACCATCAATCCACTATTGTGGAGATTGAAGGTAAAATTCATAACAACAAAGTATCTATTTCAATAGACCTAGAAGCTAGTTTAAGTTATGTTAATACAACTTTAGTAGACTCAAACAAGTTGAAGAAAGTAAAAAATACTAAATTTTGGTTAGTACAATTAGCATCAGGAACAAAAATAAAGGTAATAGAAGTCATTCATGTTTTTGAGTTGAATATAAGTGGCCTATATACAAAGATAAATCTAAATTTATTACCTTTAGCATTGTATGACATGCTTATCAAAATGAACCGATTGGAAAATCACAAAGTTGTACTGAAATTTTATGAAAAATAATTTGTATACAAGAATGCAAACGAAATATCAAGAACAATACAAGGAATTACAAAACCAATGTCCGTTAGAAAAATATTAGCAATGCAATTTAAAAAGTGTATTTGTAAAGGCTACAAAATATATGTTATTCAAGTCACAAATCTGCTAGAGAGAGAAATCAAACCAAGTTTGGAAGAATTTGTGGTTCTTTGGGAATTTAAGGATGTATTTGTAGAAGAAATACTAGAATTACCTCCAAGGAGAGAAATATATTTGTTTATTGATCTACTATCTAGATCTACACCAGTATGAAAGGCACCTTACATGATGAGTGTCCCTGAGTTAACAAAAATAAAAATTCAATTACAAGAACTATTAGATAAAGAATACATTAGAACAAGTGTTTCACCATGGGGAACACCAATATTATTTGTCAAAAAGAAAGATGGAAGTATAAGACTATATATTGACTATCACCAATTGAATAAAATGATGATTAAAAACAAATACCCTCTACCCAGGATGAATGATCTATTTGATCAGGTTGGAGGAGTGAAGATATTATCTAAACTTGATTTAAGATCTCGATATCATCAAATCAAAGTAAAATATGAAGACATAAATAAAAAAAAATTTAGAACACATTATGGACATTACGAGTTTGTAGTGATTCCATTTGGACTTACTAATGCACCAACAAATGTTTTGTGTTTGATGAACAATATATTCAACCAGTACTTGGATAAATTCGTACTGATTTTTATGGATGATATATTAATTTATTCAAAATATGAAGAAGAACTCGAACAACATTTGAAAATATTATTATGGATGCTAAGAGAGCATAAACTATATGCTAAATTTGATAAATGTGTTTTCTATCAAAGAAAGATACAATATTTGGGACATTTGATATCAGAAGAAGTAGACCCTGAAAAGATTAAATAAATTATGGAATAACCCATAACTAAATACATAGCAGACACACGATCATTCATGGGGATCACCGATTATTACCAAAGGTTCATCGAATGGTTTTCCAAGATCACCTATCCGATTACTTTATTGCAGAAAAATGGGACACAATTTAGTTGTTCTCAAAAAGTTTAGGACAATTTTGATAGATTAAAAGGTTTACTAACTACTCACCAATTCTGAAAGTGGATGACCCTTATAAATATTTTACAGTTTGTGTTGATGCAAGTAAATAAGGACTAGGTGGAGTGTTATCATAGGATTGACATGTAATTTGTTAAGAATCTCACATATTAAAAGAACATGAAAGAAACTATGTAACTCATGATCTGGAATTAGAAACTGTAATTCATGCATTAAAAATGTGGAGGTACTATTTAATGGGAAGAAAAATTATATTATTAATAGATAACAGTGATGTAAAACACATGTTTATTCAACAGGATCTCAATGCAAGACATGGAACATAGTTAACAGCTTAACGAGAACTCTACAAAGTTCTCATTTTTTGGGGGGTCAAGTTTTTTACCCTGTTTTTAAAAATGGTGCTACCAGTAGCACCCCCGTCCCTTTTTAGATGGTTTTTCGTCATTTTAAATTTTTCGATCCACAATGTTTCCACATTATATTTTTAAATGCTTGTTTTTCATGTATTTTCAATTTTTGTTCTAATTTTTTATTTTTTATAACCATGTTTTTAGTCATTTTTCCATGCTCCTTTCAATCTTATAAATATTTGTTTCCATTTAAGTTTTTGAAGTTATGATTTTTCATGTAATTGTGTCTCAATTGATTTCTTGTTCCATACTTTTAAAATATGGTAAAAAACATCATTTTTAACACATTGTTCATGGTTATTTCAATACATAGAAAATAATTGTACTAAAATAACACTATTTTTGAATATTTAGAAAACAAATATAATTAAAATTTCTTTTGATAAATTAAAAACTTAAAAAACTAAAGAAAAAAAACATTTAAAATTAATAAAAAATAAAAATAAAAAACAAAAGAAAATTTATATAAAAAATAAAATAAAGAAAAACTTAAAAAACCAAATAGAAAAAGAAAACAAAAAATTAAAACTATTTATAAAAACTAAGAGAAAATGAAAAAAAAAAGATAAAAAATTAAATTTATGGCAAAAACACACCTTAAAAAAAACACAAAAACCAAAAAATATATATAAAAACCTAAATTAAAAATCCTAAAATAATTTTTTTAATACAAAATCAAAAAAATATATATATTTAAAAAAAACTAATAAAATACCAAAATTATAAAAAAAAATATAAAAAAAAAGAACATTTAAAAACTAATTTAAATATTAAATTTTATAAAAAAAATAAAAATAAAAATTAGTATATATATTATATAAACTATATATATAATTTATATAATATATATAAACATATATAGAAGTGAGAACGAGCCAGGTCATGCTCACGCGAGGCTACTAACCCGCAAGGGCTAAGGCTCCCTCTTGGCTCTCACTTCTATATATATGTTTTATATAACTTATATATAATTCATATAATATATATAAACTATATATAGAGTTTATATATATATATATATATATATAAACTATTTTTAATTGCAACTGTCACATTTCTTAATACATTTTTTAGAAACGATATTTACCCATGGTTATAGGGTCCCTTTTTTTGTACTTTTAGAGTGAGTATGACTCTTTCATCCCTTCACAAGGGGCATGTTGTTATTCAAATATCTTAATATTCACATTCTCTAAAGTGTTTTCTAATAAATATTATATTTTTAGTATACTCCCTCGAATTTGAAATTAAAATTTCTAATTTAATTAAAACTCATTTTGAAAATAAAATATGTTAAACATGATAATAATTAATTTTTAAAATGCAGTTTTGGTGAAATGATTTTTGATAAAAAATTGCATTTATTTATGTATAATTTTATTTTAATAATTAGTTTTCTATAAATCTTACATTATATATTGAGCAAACATTTATATGTGAATTATTTGGTTTTGACTTTAATTTATATATTAAATTTTTTTAAGCATTTTAGTATTTGCTAAATATTTTTCTATATATTTTGATAAGATCAATACGTACAAAGCCCTAATTAAAAGAAAAAAAAAGATACTATATCAATAAAAGGCAAGAACAACTTTCACAACTATACAAGTTAGATCCTAAGAAGTTCTGGAGCCAAATTCTAAAACGCAATACTAAAGAAAATAATAAGATTCCCTTAACAGACTAGAATTCCTACCTTAAAAGTCTTTACGAGTTCCCTAATGCCATGGACACCATTCCTATTGTCCCTACAAAAGAAGAAGTTTTTTCTTTAGATGACATAGAGTTCGAGGTTAAGCGACTCGCAAAATGGGAAAGTTAAGGACATTGAAGGCTACCAAGATGAAATTTTTAAAATCGGAGGGCCAATCCTTATCCCTCACATACACAAGCTCTTCAATTTAGCAGTCAAGCAAGGCTTCCCTAAACCCTGGACGTAAAGCCTCATTGTTCCTATTTTTAAAAATGGGGATGAAAACATTCCCTCTAATTATAGGACCATTATGATTAGCCCGATTTTAGCCAAGCTTTATGGAATCATTTTGGAAAAGAAGATTAGCATTTGGCTAGAAAGTCACGGTAAAAGAGCTAAAGGCCAGGCCGGGATTAGGAGATATCATTCAACTGTGGACCATCTTGTTACCTTTAGGATCCTTGCAGAGGAGTTCTGCAATAATAAAACCAATCTTTTTTGTTGTTTTGTTGACTTTAGGAAAGCTTTTGACATGGTTCCTAGGAAAAACCTTTGGAATAGGTTGGAAGAGATAAAAGTGCCTCTCGAGTTGAGGGATGCTATAATAAGGATGTATGAGAACATTATTGCTAAGCTTAAAAACACCGAGAGATAGTCAAAAGAGATTAACTGCAATATCAGAGTCAAACAAGGTTGTCCCTTGTCCCCTACCCTTTTTGGCATATACATTGATAAATTAGAAGAATGTTTGGAAAAAGCAGGTTGTGTTGGCCCTACACTCACTGGTATAGTCATCA
>SNQJ01S0001387.1:313082-396661 GCA_010110895.2 Picea sitchensis
TATTGTTTTGAATATTTTTTTTAAATCTGTTTTTTTGTTTCATTACAAAAAAAATTGCAATTTTTTTTTAATGTAAATTTAAGAAAAAAAATTAATAAATAAATTTTAAAGTGACAATTTTGTATCCAATTTTGCGTTTTTTTTTTACATAGGGAACTATTGTCAAAACCATAGTTTCAATTAGGTAGAGTAATTAGCCATAATTTTAACGTTTAGACTTATTGAATTTTTTTTAAGTAGCATCACTTTTTTATTTAGGTGTTAATTTTAAGGTTTTTCTGAGCTATTGTATGCGTTTTGAAGGCCATGCTTGAAAATGTTGTAATTTTGACTCCATTTGAAAAATGGTGATGACGGTAGCACCACGGTTTCATTTGGGGGTTGATTTTCATTTTTTTTATGCAAAAATATGGGTTTTTTGGGTCAGAGTTCTCATTTTGAGGTCACAGTTCTCATTAAACTGATAACTATGTTATGGAAGGTGGTTATCCTTTCTAAGCGAGTTTGATTTCGAAGTACGACACATCAAAGGAAAAGAAAATAAAGTCGCAGATGCACTAAGTCGAATAACTAATGAATTGTATGAAGTAATGATAAAAAAAAATAGAAAGTGATATTGAGGACAGAATTAAATCTGCAAGATGAAATGATGTAGAATATATAAAAATAGCAGATCAGTTGTAGAAAAATGAGGGAAATATGAACAGTACATATTTCAATATTGACAAGAATGGACCATTAAGGTTCAAAAACAAGTTATATATACCTAATTCGATTGAATTGAAGATGATGATTCTGAATCAGCTGCATAAAAATCCCTATTATGGTCATCCAAGATATGTGAAAAAGATAACATCCCTAAGAAAATAGTTTTATTGGCCCAATATGAAATCTGACATAGTTGAATATCTATCTAAATGATTAGATTTTCAAAAGGTGAAAGTTGAACATCAACATCTGCATGTCTTTTACAACCTCTACCTATACCAGAATGAAAATGAGAAATTATTTCAATGGACTTCATTACATGTTTTCCTAAGACTCAAAGATAAAATGATTTAATCAAGGTAGTGATTGATAAGTTGAGTAAATCTTCACACTTCATACCTGTGAAATCTACTTACAAAGAATTACTATCGCTAATGTTTTTATCAAAGAAATATTTAAACTGCATTGAGTTCCTAAAATGGTGATTTCAGATAGAGATATTAAATTTACCTCAAATTTTTGGAAAGAATTATTTGTAGGTTTGGGTACTAATTTGGATTTCATCACAAGTTACCATCCACAAACGGATGGGAACAAAGAACGTACAAACAAGGTTATCAAAGATATGTTATGAATGTATGTAAGAAAAAAAACAACCAAGTGGGAAGAATATATACACTGAGTTGAATTCGCATACAATAATGATTATCAAGAATCAACAAAAAAGAGTCCCTTCAAAGTTTTATATGGAAGGAAATGTAGAACCCCGATCAACTGGGATAATCTTTGATAGGATCATGGTTGGACTAGAAATGCTCCAAGAAATGGAAGATATGGTCAAAAAGGTACAACATAATTGAAAGTTGGTGCAAGATCGACATAAAGGATATGAAGATCTGAAAATACGACATCAGAAATTTTATGTTGGAGAACATGTGTACCTTAAAGTCAAAGCAAGAAGGAGCTCCCTAAAACTAGGAAATTGATCCAAGTTTATGCCAAGGTTTTTTGGTCCATTCGAAGTATTAACTTGAACTAGATCAGTAGCATACTAACTAACACTTCCTGGAAATTTAAAAGTTCATAATGTTTTTAATTTTTCATTATTAAAAAGATATATTTATGATCACACTCACATCATTGATTGGAACATGGTGCTGGTGGAACTAGAAGGAGAGTTCCAAGAGGAACCTCTATGCATTCTAGACAGGAAAGAAAAAGTACCTTGGAATAAAGCCATCGCCCAGATAAAAGTGCAATGGAATCACTTTATCCCTGAGGAGGCTTCCTGGGAGTTGGAATATGAAATGATGAAATATTATCCAACTCTATTCCAAGTGATGAATTGAGGGAAAGACTAACACTAAGGAAAGTATTATACTTAAGGGGGAGAGGATGTGACATCCTCAAATATTAAACATTTTATTTTAATGTTGTTTCTTTGAAAATAAATTTACATTTATGGAAATTCGTATTTGAAATTATATGGCATGTAATTACTATTTTTGTGACTGTTGAGCAAGAGTTTGACTTGCCAATTCTTCTATTGTGATCGACCAATGTATGAGACAAATATTTTTAATAAATTAAATGTTGGAAACAGGTGGAACAAACAGGTTAAAAGTAGCTGACTATGACTCCATGAGTGGGGAACATGTTTGAGTTAACTCAGATTTGATTTTTATAAGTGTCAGAATTTGAGTTATGTCACTGGTAGCCCCTAAAAATCAGGGATTTGTAAAGATGTTAATTTCCCAAGGAGGGAAATGGATGGAAAAGTCTTAGGCAATGAGAAATGAAATATATACAACATATGTGTCAGGAAGGACTTTGCTTAGTATGTTCTAGAGAGGAATATTTGCTATGTGAGAAAAAGTGGTGTTTGGTAAATGGTTTTCTGAATTGTACAAAAATACGGTGGCTAAGGACTGAAGCTCAAATTTCCCTTTTGGAGTGATGGTCAGGCTAGGGGTCGATTAGGACAAGTAATCTTGGTTTCTTTATATATACAATTGGGAGGAACGTGATTTTTCCATTGTTTCCATCATAACTGTTACAGATATGTATCTTTATTTTACTACTCATTACTCATGTTGGTTTATTGAATTTCTTATATCTACAAGCTTTGATTTATATATATGAATCTTATTATTCTTGTTGGGTTTATTGATTTGCATGTAGCTACATAATTAAAAAAAAATGGAAATAAATTGTATATCAATGCATATTAAAAGTGTTAAGCTACAAAAATGCGTTGGAATCTGATAAAGTTGTTTACTTATTTAAGGGTTTTGTTACGGATAGGTATTTTATACCATACATATTCTTAGTGTTTAATGAATTTTCTAGATCACCACGGAAATAATAAATTATAGAAATTATCCATTGTGGAATAAAAAATTATTCTTCTCCTACTTTTGATAGGTATTGCCAAGGTTATTAAACCTATCATTTTCCTAAAATACAATACATATAAATTTCATATTTGAGTAAGAGGAGGTGTTACAGGATAATCATATATATATGATATCAGTATGTAATATATGAAAAGCCATGCTCTAGAAATAAATGTTTCAATATATATATGTGTGTGTGTGTGTGTGGATAGGCCACAAATATATGATGAAAATAAAAGGTTCCAACGAAGTAAAATCATCACACAAAGATTTGGATACATGTCAGAGTAATTTATGATAAGTAAAGTTTGAATTAAATTACTATCAACAGAAAATGCGTTCAGAAATAGAAGATGATACAAGTCTATTTTCCAATGTTCTCTTTGAATAAGAGAATCTAGGTAAAGGATCCACAAGTGGAACTCGAGTAAATTATATGAGTAGTAAAACCTATTTTCGAAAGCATGACAACATGAGTTCAACCTGAAAAGGAAAAATGCGGAAGAGTATTAGTTAGATATATAGTTATACCTTCCTTCAAAAAAATCCTTGAAAGGAGTAAAATGAGAAAAGAACTTATGCTTCCATGAGTCCACATGTCTGAAAGTCCATGAGTCCGAAATGATGAAAATGGATAAGTATGGGAACTCTTACAACATAATTATGAAGGGAAGATTCATGCTTCCACGAGTCCGCAAGTCTGAGAGTATGTGACTCTGTAGGGATGAAAATGGATAAGTATGGGAATTCTTAGGATGGACTTATGAAGGTGAGAGTTATGCTTCCAAGAATCCGCGAGTCAAAAAGTTTGCGAGTCCTAAAGGATGAAAATGGATAAGTATGGAAACTCTTAAGTGGATATTATGCTTCCATGAGTCCGCAAGTTCGAAAGTCTGCAAGTCCAAAATTTCACAACTCCGAAAGTCTGGGAGTTTGAAAGGATGAAAATGGCTATATATGGGAAATTCTTAGGATGGACTTATGGAGGGGAGAGTTATGCTTCCATGATTCCACAAGTCTGAAATTCCAAAATTCTAAAAGGATGAAAATAGTTAATTATTCATATGGAATTATAGAAATGGTTACGGGGATAAAGATAACAAATGAAGAAAAATGGGCAACGAACATAAATATTAATATGGAATTTAAATTGTCATATTTTTAATCCACTTATTACCACCAATGTAATTGATACTAAAATATTCCAACGGATTCAACCCTTGGTATGTTGTAATACCATGTTGAAATTTCTCCTACTAAAAATCTGAGAATTAGCTCAAAACAAAATTTGTTTATCTACTAAAAGAATAGTTGAGTAATCAATTAAACATGTAGTGGAAGAATAAATAAGGAAACCAAATCAAGCACACATCAACACCAATATGTTTGGGTATAAAACCTTGGAAAAACCTTGGAGGGAAAGTGAGTGTTGAGAATGATTTTATTATGCTAATATCAAGGCTCTCGTAACAAGAATAATGACCCATTGAGAGAAATGAAACTGCATACTAACTTGGCAAGGTTTGACCTACTGAACAACCTATTTTGGTATTCTCTTTGAGTCATATTTGATTTTCCCTCTATTGAATCACGTATATATATGCGACTATCTACATTGTTAATTGTGCATCCATACAAAAAACTTGAAAGGAAAGTTCCATACGATCTGACACTCTCTTGTGGATTCCTCATAATGAAACCCACCTATGTAAGCCTATGTTCTCTCTTATCCTTGAATTTACCTCTATATGGAATTCCTTCTCCTTCCCTATCCAAGATCTCCTTGAATCTTTCAAGTGTCAAGTGTTTTTATCCTTCATTATGCAGTCCCCCTTAATCTCCCTCGGGGCTGCATGAACTTCCAGTCAAGGATCTTAATCTTAATCTTCTCGAGTTGGATTATCTCCTCAAGACCTTACTAGTTTCAAACTAAATCAAGCACATGCCCTCTTATCACCCAAGGCACAGGTCCTATGGTTCCCTCTTCGCTCTGGTATGATCGTCTTTCATCACCCCTCAGGTTTTCATGGTCATGATTCGTTCGTTACCGATTTGTCCATTAATAGACAGTTTATATTTATTGCGGGGTGGCAACGTGTTGTGTCTTTATCGAAGGGATCAATCTCTACAATAAAAAAAGTACTCTTCCAACTTGATCTAATCGTTCTCATTGATCTCATATCCCAATGAGTTCAACAATGTTGGTGAATTGTGGGCCGTGAACTAGCACGTCCGCTAATTTTACCTTTGCGCTCCACAATGATTCCCACCGTCGATCTTCATTCATAGATCAATGGGTACCTATGGGCCCTTCTTTCTTATCAGTTTTTTCCAAATATCAACACCAATGATCGCTAGCTATTTCTGCTATCCCTTCTTTGTATGTGACCTCAAGCTATGACCTAGGGCTTCACCTCTTGGCTCTCATGACTTCAAAACTTTTAACCGGAACCAGATCAATGGTCCACATCCCCCTTCACAACCAATGGTCGAGATATACTTTAGGACTTTTCACTTCAGGAGTTCAGGATGTTCCAACCTCCATTTTTCCCCAGATTAATCCATACCCAAATTTATAGATCAGGCGCCACGTGTCCACCCAAATCAATGAATTTGGTCCACTTCAGGGCTTCGACCTTTGGGAGTTCAGACATTCCTGCATATTTTTCCCCTGGAATGTTTTATTCCAGAGTTGAGGATTGTGTGCCACACGTCCTTCCTAATGAACGATCCTAGTTCACTTCGGGACTTCGACCTTTAGGTGTGTCAACCTCTCCATATTTGCTTTCTCCCGTAGTGCTTTCACCTGGATTTCATGATCTATTTATGTGTGTCTCCCACAGATCGATGACCACAATCCACTTCAACTATTTAGGCTTCGAGAGTTTCAAACTCTCTGCCTTCACTTTCTCCCAAAGTTCTTTCACCCAAATTTCACGGATCTCCGTCGCATGTCCTTTTGGATCTGACATCTACGATTGACTTTGGTTATTCGGGATTTGGGAGTTTTCAACTCTTACACACTCATTTTCTACCGGAGTGTCTTCACCGAAAGTTGCAGTTATTACGCCACCTATCCCTCTGGATGATGGACAGTCCCTAGCCTCTTCGAGACTTTGGTGAATCCTTTCTCCTGTGTGCACATAGAGACTTAAATCTCATGCACTTTGTCCAAATCCAACGATCTAGAACGATTTTTCTTCCTCCTAGATGGATCTTGGTCGATAACTCAGTAAACCTTGAGAGCTTCACTCCATTTGAATATTTCTCCCCACTATCTCTCATGATCTTTCTTTCTCAAACACTTTGACTCCTCAGAGGGCTACTTTGACACTTAGTCGAACTTCGAATCTATGCCCTCCTTGCAATAGATTCTTACTCAAGACTTAGATTATTGTGGACGATTGTGCACACCTTGCAGCAGTCCCTTTGCACTCCTTGCAAATGTAATTTTCATGCTATCTCTTCTGAGCTTCTGAGTCGAAACAGACACTGTCAATGCACTCCTTGTGGACTGTATGCACACCTTGCATGAACTAAATGAAGAGAAACAATTGAAACTTATCCAAATACTTCAAAGTTTCATATACTGAATAACATAACTCATTCATTCATGAAAACAAAATATAACATGGAAATTGTAAACATTAGAAACACAATGCGTTGGGTCAATATTCCTCTATTATATTCATCCAAGTGTAAATGGACACAAATCTGATAAAAATAAATTACATTCAATAACAACTGTCTCCTACTAATCTATAGCCACCTTATTTAGGCACACTGTGCATCTACTTAAACAAGAGTTCCTCCAGGGTTCCCTCGAACTACCTATGAGATCGAAAATAAAATATTACAACTACTTAGTCCTATTACAATACATGTCTGTGACAAACAATTTAAGGCAGAGCTTCAGATCCATGACAAAATCAAATAACTCAAGGATGATTTAATCTCTCCTGGTTTGACGCAATTGTTCAACCTTCGACCATTTAAAACTTCTCTGATCCATCATTTACTCAGAAGTTCTTTGAGATATGACATCTTTCAAAATTTAAAATTTTACTCAAAAGGCATGCTAGGCATTCTGTTGTCATCCCATGTGAATTTGTTGATGATGCTCCTACATCATACTTGTCTGGGCATAAAATTCATGGAATCCTATCCATGAGCTTATGCACTGACCTTCCATGCTTCTAGACATAAACTTCACCTACCCAACTAGAATCCTCTATCGGGTGTCCCTTCCACTTGACGAAATATTCAAAATAGGTCTTCCTCTTGGTCTTCATTCCAATCATCTGATCAACAATATTATGCATCTGTGGGTTTTCTTCTACAGGAATCTTCTTCTCCCACTTAATATTCTCTTGATCTTCTGATGTTTCTGTGTCATCTTCCCTATAGGGATACAAGTTTGAAATGTTGAATATGGGTGATATTCCCATATCCTCTCGCAGCTCTATCTCATAAGCATTGTTACCAAATTTTCTTAGGATCTTGCAAGGTCCAATCTTCTTCAACTTCATCTTGTTATATGTTCCTCTTAGGAACATTTCCTTCCTCAAGTGTGCTAAAACTTGATATCCCACTTCAAATTGAATTTCTCTTCCGTGTTTATCAACTCTGCATTTATACTTTGCATTGTTTTTCTGCAACTGCTCCTTGATCTGATCATGAAGATTTTGCATCTCTGCGGTGAAGTCTTTTGCTCCAGTGCTTATGAATTCGCACTGGTCCATGTCTCTCAATTTTGATACCCCTATTGGAATCATCCAATACACTATCTAAAATGGGATTTTTTTGTACTTTTGTTTGGTGAGTTATTATATGCAAACTCTGCTTGTGACAGAATTTGATCCCACTGGCTATGATGTTCAGTGACCAAACTTCTGAACAAGTTTCCCAATATCTGTTTTACCACCTCTGTCTATTCATTTGTTTCAGGATGATATGTTGAACTAAAAGACAGTTCCATCCACACATTGTTCCATAATGTTCTCCAGAAATGACCAAGAAATTTAGTGTCTCTGTCCGAGACAATGCTTATGGGAAATCCATGAAGTCTTACAACTTCCTTGAAAAAACAATTTGCAATGTGTGCTGCATCATTTGTCTTTTGGCATGGGATAAAGTGTTCTATATTTGAAAATCTATCAATTATGACAAATATGGAATCACTTCCTCTCAAGTTTCTTGGCAATCCCAACACAAAATCCATGTGTATTGCATCCCAAGACCTATCTAGAATAGGAAATGGATGATACAATCCAATGTTCTATTTCTTTCCTTTCGCATACTAGAAAATATTACATTTATTTACAAACATTTTCACCTCTTCTCTCATACTTGGCCAATAGTATGAACTGTTCAACTATGCAAATGTTTTTTCATGGCCGAAATGTCCTGCTAGACCTCCACTGTGCTTTTCCTTCAGTAGATTTTCTCTCATCTAGCACCTCAATATGCAAAATTGGCAACCTTTAAACATCAATCCATCTTGAATCATATACTTTGTCCACTGGATTTTTTCTCTGAGCACAATATTTTCACATGCTTCATATGCTTCTTTGAAATCTGGATCATTATGATACATATCCTTAAGGTGTTCAAACACCAAGGTCCTGACCTGGAATTCCTGCAGAAAAAGACATGTCCTGCTCAATGCATCAACAATTTTTTTAGCATTACTAGAAATATGTTTAATGACAAAAGTGAAATTTTTCATCAACTCTATCCACTTAGCATGTCTCTGGTTTAACTTCTCATGTCTGGTTATGAATTGTAAAGCTTGGTTTCTGCTATACAAGATAAATTCTTTTGGAATAAGGTAGTGCCTCTATTTCTTCAAGGCTTGAATTATGGCATAAAACTCTTTATCATATGTGGAGTACTTTCCCTTAGTCTCATTCAAATTCTCACTGAAATATGCAACATGCCTATTATCTTGGCTCAAAACTGCTCCAATTGCAACTCTACTTGCATCACATCTTACTTGAAATGTCTTCCCGAAATTTGGCAAGACCAGAATTGGTCATTCTGTTATCTTCTCCTTCAATATATTGAAACTTTTCTCAGCTTCTTTTTTCCATTTGAAATACTTGTGTCTCTTTTTCACTGTATCCATCATTGGTGCACAAATTCCATTGAAATTTTAATGAACTTCCTATAGAAACTTGCTAATCCATGGAAGCTTCTCACTTCAAACATACTCCTTGGTGATGGCCATTCTTTGATTTCTCTGACCTTCTTGGGATCATTATTCAATTCATTTTAAGAGATCACAAAACCCAAGTAAATGAGTTATGTCTTCATAAAAGAGGACTTATTCAGATTTATCAACAACTTCTCCTGTTGTAGTCTCCTCATCACTAATGCCAGATGTCTAAAATGCTCTTCTTTACTTTTACTGAAGGCCAATATATCATCCAGATATACAATCAAAAACTTACCAATGAAATCCTTCAATACTTCATTCATCATTCTCATAAAATTATTTGGGGCATGTGTTAAGACAATTGGCATAACAAGTCATTCATACAACCCCTCATTTGTCTTAAAGGATGTTTTCCACTCATCACCTTCTCTCATTCTTATCTGGTGATATCCACTTTTCAAATCTATATTTGAAAACAAATTTGCTCCACTTAAGAAATCCATTAAGTCATCCATTCTTGGAAAAGGAAATATGTACCTGATGGTGATCTTGTTTATGGCTCTTGAGTCTGTACACATTCTCCATCCTCCATCCTTCTTTGAACTCAACATAGTTGGTGTTGCACATGTACTCAATATTTATCTGACCAAACCCTTGTTTAATGATTCATGGACTTGTTTCTTTACTTCCTCATTCTCTTGAGGTGTGAATCTGTATGCTTATTTGTTTGACTGACTTGCTACTAGTATCAAGTCAATATGATGGTTGATACTTCTGATGGGTGGCAATGAGTTAGGCAACTCATCCACTACTAAGTTAGAAAAATTATCCAACATCTCCTGAACTTCTTCAAGAAAATCATCCATAGAATTACTTGTAAGGACAACTCTGGGTTTCCTCACCATAAGAAACTGCATCTCTTGTTCCTTCTTAACTTCACTCAGGAGTTCCTTCCCACTCATGAGAAGTATGCTTGTGTTGTCTTCTTCCTTTACTTTTTTCTCTTTTATTGGAAACAACATGTGTGTTCTACCATTCTTTTCCAAAGTATAAGTGTTCCTTATCCCATCATGAATGGAATTCCTATCAAACTTCCATGGTCTCCCCAAAAAAACATGACATACATCCATGGGAATTACATGACACATAATCTTGTCTCTATATCCACCTATTTTAAATTCAACAAGGCATTGTTTAGTTACTGTTACCTAGTGTCCTTTTGCAACCGAGACCTTATATGGAGTTGGATGTGAAGTTGTCTCTAGCTCCAATTTCGACACCATATTTGTGGATACTATATTATCAGTGCTCCCACTATCAATTATCACCTTGCATACTCTATCTTTAGTCTTGCAAGTTGTCTTGAAAAACATGTTCCTTTGCACTCCTTTTTAACTTTTGGTCCTGGCTTCAAGAGAACCTTCCTCGGCATCAGATATTTTCCATCCTCTGCACCTTCTGCTTCAACATTCCTTTTATGTGCTTCTGAAATGTGAGCTTCACCTCCTCCTTATTTCTTTCTCTCGCGGCATTCCCAAGACTTGTGTCCTAGTTTTCCACAGGTATAACATATTATCTCTCCTACTCTTCTTCATCCTCTTCCTCTAGAAAAATAATTTCTTCCACAAGGTTGTCTCCCTCTGGAGATTCCTCCTCTTTCTGAGTGACTGTGGGTTTTCTCATCCTCACCCTTGGGCTCCTACGCCTTATCCTGGGCAACTCTTTTACATTTTTTCGGGCTTCTCCCTCTTCCTCGCTGGCTTTGTTTTCAGGCCAACGTCTCCTCTACTTTCAGTGTATATTGATATGACTCCTCTACTTTCCTCATCGACATCATGCTAATTTCATCCCGAACCTCATAGTTCAGGCCATTTATGTACCTAGAAACTTTCTCTTCATGTCTCTCCCTGTATCCAGTCCTGATGTTCATCTTGTAAAATTCTTCTTTGTACTCTTTTACTGTCATTCCTTTCTGTCTCAGGTTCTGCATCTTCCTAAAAATTTTTATCTGATAATCCTTGGGCATGAACTTCACCTTCAGCTTGGATACCATTCTATCCCAACTCTTAATATTTTTCTTACCTTTTCTCCTCCTATTAGCCTGTTGTTCATCCCACCACAGTGTTGCATGCCTTTTTAACCTGGTGAAAACATGCCTCACCTTCTTATCCTCATCGACATCTTCATAGTTGAAATACTTGTCCATGGACCTTATCTAGTCCAACAACTCTTCAGAATCCAAATTACCTTCATACATTGGGATGTCTATCTTTTCTCTAGCTCCCAACTTCACAACAACTTTCAGTAAGCGTTCTTTGGAAGAATATCCCCCTGCAACTTCTTCAACCTTTATCTCTTCACTTTATGCCTCAATGACATCTCCAACATTAGGTGCTCTCCTCTACATTGCTTCCATCGCCTCCAAACTTGCACATAGTTCTCTCATTTCCCTTTCGATGACGCGATTGGATACATGTGGATCCACACATCTCCTCGGTGGAATTGTGTTTATTGTTTCTCACACACAGAGTACAACTTTGAGTTATTTTTGTTTTTGGCTACTTGAACCAAAATCAGGCTCTGATACTACTTGATGAAGTCCCCCTTACTCTCCCTCGGGGCTGTGCGATCTCTCAGTCAAACATGTTAATCTCCTCAAGATGGATTAGCTCCTCGAGACCTTATTGGTCTCAAAATAAATCAAACACATGCTCTGTTATCACCCGAGGCACAGGTCGTATGGTTCTCGCCTTACTCTGGTCTGATTGTCTTTCGTCACCCCTCTGTTTTTCATGGACATGATCTGGTCATTATCAATTTGTCCATCGATCGATGGTTCACAATGATTACGGTGCACCAATGTGCTCTCTCTTTATCGGAGGGATCAATCTCTGCAATCAGAAAAGTACTCACCCAACTCAATCTAATTGTGGTTGTTGATCTCACATCCCGATTAGATCAACGACATTGGTGAATTCTGGACCATGACCTAGCACGCCCACTAATTTTTCCTCTGCGCTATGCAATGATTCCCCACCATTGATCTCCATTCACAAATAAAAAAGTACCTGTGGGCCCTTCTTTGTTAGCACTTTTTTCCAAATATCAACACCAATGAGTGCTAGCTAATTCTACTAGCCCTTCTTTTCATGTGACCTTGGACTGTGACCCGAGGCTTAACCTCTTGGCATTTTGTGACTTCATAACTTTTAACCGGGACCAGATCAATGGTCCATGTCACCCTTCGCAACCAACTGTCAAGATATACTTCGGGAATCCATGCTTTAGGAGTTCAGGATGTTCCAACCTCCATTTTTCCCTGGAGTATTCCATACCCGAAGTTCTAGATCAGGGGCCATGCGTCCACCCAAATCAACATCTCTGGTCCACTTCGGGACTTCGAACATTCTTGCAACATTTTCCCCTGGAGTGTTTTCTTCCGAAGTTGAGGATCGTGCACCATGCGTCCTTCCCGATCAATGATCCTAGTTCGCTTTAGGACTTTGGCCTTCGGGAGTCTCAACCTCTCCCTCTTATTTTTCTCTCGGAGTGATTTCACTTGGAGTTCACGATCTGTTGACGTGTGTCTCCCATATATTGATGACCACAAACCACTTTGGCTATTCGAGATTCGGGAGTTTCGAACTCTCCACCTTCACTTTCTCCAGTATTTATTTCATCCAAAGTTCACAGATCTCTGTTGCGTGTCCTTCTGGATATGACAACTACAATTCACTTCGGCTATTCGGGCTTCAGGAGTTTTTAACTCCTGCACACTCATTTTCTCCGGGAGTGTTTTCACCCAAAGTTGTAGATCTTATGCCACTTGTCCCTCTGTATCATGGATGGTCCCTAAGCGCTTCGGGACTTCGGTGAATCCTTGCTCGTGTATGCACACAGAAACTTAAATCTCGTGTACTTTGTCCAGATCCAGTGATCTAGAACAATTTTTCTTCCTCCTTGATGGATCTTGGCCGATAACTTGGTAAACCTTCAGAGCTTCACTCCCTTTGAAGATTTATCCCCACTATCTCTCTTGAGCTTTGTTTCTTGAACCCTTTGACTCCTCAGAGGGCTACTTCGACACTTATTTGAACTTTGAATCTATGCACTCCCTGCAACATATTCTTACGCAAGACTTAGCTTCTTGGGAATGGTTGTGCACACCTTGTAGTAGTCCCTTTGCACTCCTTGCAAATGGAAGTTTCACGATATCTCTTCTTAGCTTCTGAGTCGAAAAAGACTCTATCAACACACTCCTTTCATAATTTATGCACACCTTGCATGAACTCAATGAAGAGAAACTATTGAAACTTATCCAAATACTTCACAATTTCATATACTCAATAACATAACTCATTCATTAATGAAAACAAAAAATAACAGGGAAACTATAAACAGTAGAAACACCATGTGTTGGGTCAATATCTCTTTGTTATATTCATTCAAGTGTAAATGGCTACAAATCTCATAAAAATAACTTACATTCAGTAACAAATATCTCCTACTAATATGCAGCCACCTTATTCAGGAACACTATGCATCTACATAAACAAGAGGTCCTCTAGGGTTCCCTCCAACTACCTACCTGATCAAAAATAAAATATTACAAATACTTAGTCCTATTACAATAAACGTCTGTGATAGGCAATTTAAGGCAGATCTTCAGATCCACGCCAAAATCAAATTACTCAAGGACGATCAGATCTCTCCTGGTTTGACGCAATCGTTCAACCTTAGACCATTTAAAACTTCTCTAATCCATCATTTACTCAAATTTTCTATGAGATATGCCATCCTTCAAAATTTAAATTTTTACTCAAAAGGTACGCTATGTGTTGTGCTTTCATCCCATGTGGGTTTGTTGACGATGCTCCTACATAACTTCACCATATCCTTTCTTTTATAACCATGAGATATCATCTATTTCTAATCTCAAAAGTGATCTATGATTGAGATTACTTCTCACACTCACTTGAGATTTAGATTACATGTTTCATTCTAAGTACTTTTAGCATGTTTATTAAATAAATCAATTAATTAGTTATATAATTAATTAATAAAATCAATTTACTTTAATTATAGAAAAAATGGTAAGATGACCTATAAATAACATACCTTAGAACACATCACCAAAAGACTTCATCCTCCCTCGAAATCCGAACTTCTTTACTTATGATTTCCTCTGAAATTCGAATTGTGTATAAAATGAATGTATAATGATATTTATGTATACCACTTATGTCACTTCCTTTTAGCATTAGGGCCGACTTGACACTTTCTTATTTTGTAATTATTTTCTTTAATTATCGTCAGGGCCTACATGTACTTCCTTCTTCAATTCACTTTGTCATCTTCAAAAATTCATTTCTCCTCAACCATGAGGATCCACGTGATGTGCCACCTATCACTGGAAACAACATGATGTATACTATCCATCCATCGGTTTTTTTCTGCATGTACATTGTCCTTCGTGTACAAATACCTTCATCAATATTGCAGTCCAAAACCAATGACTACGGTTGACATCAATGATAACAACCAATCTTCCAACATTAGCTGCCTGCTCGCTCATTGCTATGTACTGTAACTTTACAGTTTTTATCTGGACCAAGTCTTGGATGCAGTGGTACCTCATGTCAATATTTTTTGACATGTGAAATACTGGGTTCTCTATCTATTTTATGCAACTTTGATCATCATAGTGAACCATCGTCGTCTCGAGGTTGTCACCAAACAACCCATAAACCAATTTTCTGAGCCATACTTCTTCCTTGCTAGAATCACTTGCTACAATGTACTCAACCTCTGTTGTACTCTGTGCAATGGATACCTTCTTCCGGTTTGACCAAGAGATCATAGTGGATCCTAAAATGAAATAGTATTCGGAAGTACTCTTCTTATCCATTGGGCTTCCTGCCCAGTCAACATCTACATACCCATGCAGAAATAAACCACCATTGGATGTATATCTCAGAGCATAATTAATGGTCCCTCTAAGATATCTCAAGATGTGCTTTTCTTTCACCTAGTGTCTCTATATTGGTTCAGTCATGAACTGACTCATTTCAATCATTGCATAGCATATATCTGGCCTAGTGTGGATCATGTTCTGGCCTAGTGTGGATCATGTACATCAATGACCCAATCAGCTACCTATACATGGTAGGATCCACCAAATCTGAACCTGTATCAGAATCATGCAGCTTCCTCAGGTTGGTAGCCATTGGAGTAGACATGGATTTTCAATCCATCATACCAAACCACTTTAGTACATCCACTATGTATTTTCCTTGTGCCAGAAATATCTTGCCCTGTCTTTTCCACACTTCCAATCCTAGGAAGCAATGGATCAAGCCTAAGTATTTCATATTGAATTATGAGGTTATCTCCCTCTTACACCACGCGATTATCCCTTCATCTCCTATTAGAAAGAGATCATCAACATACATGATTAGTATAACAAGTTGGTTACCTCTTACATTGAAGTATAGATTTTGCATCAGCATCACTTTTCTAAAAGCCCAAGATTTTGTGAAAGCCATCAATCCTATCATACCAAACTCCAGGAGCCTTCTTAAGACCATACAAGGCCTTCCTTAGCTTGCATACACGAGTTCCTTTGTTATGCAGTACAAAACCATCTGTTTTTTCCACAAAGACCTCATGTTCAATATTTCCATTCAAGAATGTTTTTTTACATCCATCTGATGAAGCTTCCAACCAAGAATGGAAGCTAAAGCAATAATAGTTTGAATGGAGGTATACCTGGATATAGGGGAAAAGTCTCCTCCTAGTCGATTCCTTCTTTCTGAGTGAAGCCTCTGGATACAAATCTTTCTTTGAAATTTTCTACACTTCCATCAACTGCATGTTTGATCTTATATATCCATTTGGAAGAAACCACTGATTTGTCTTTTTCCCTCAGCACAATGTCCCAAACATTGTTCTTTATAATAGACCTGTATTCCTCAAGCATGGAATCCTTCCACACTTGTAATTTTTCTGCTTCTTCAAATGAAAAAAGTTCAACATCACTAATGTTGTTCATCAATGCAACATAGACTCCAAACCTATGAGGCCTCTTCCTTTCCCTAAAAGTTCCTTTGGGAGAAGATATCCTTTCTACTTCCTGCACTATTTCTTTAAACCACCCTAGATTCCTTTTGGCTAGAGGATTTTCGAGAGTTCTTTCTAACACTTTAGCAGGTTTTAGGGACTCATTACTTGGCCCTTCACGAGGTTCCTCCCTCTAATCATTTGACTCTTCATTTTCAGAAGAGAGTGAAGTTGGCTGAGCTGTTTCTGATTTCTGTTGAAGCTCTCTGGATTTCTTAAATGCGACTTCCTCATGGAAAGTCACATCTCTACTTAACTCTATTTTCCTTTGACCTAGTACATAAATACTGTAACCCTTGTAGTTCTCACTATACCCCACAAAAACCCCTTTATTTCCTGAGGGTTCCATCTTTGTCCTCTTTTCCTCAGGGACATGAATATACATAGGACACCTAAATATCCTATATCAGGTTTGATCCCTAAGAATACCTCTTCAAGAGTCTTGTCCTTCAAGATAGCATGAGAACACTTGTTCTGAATATACACAGTAGTGGAGGTAGCTTCTGCCCATAACGAATTTGGTAGATCCTGGTCAAACATCATTGCTTTTGTTGCCTCACAACTTGTCCTGTTTTTCCTCTCAGCAACTCCATTTTGTTGAGGGTTATATGGCACGGTCAATTGTCTCTTGATTCCTGCTGACTTGCATAAATCCTCAAACTGAAGAGATTCAAACTCTCTTCCATTGTTTGTTCTAAGTATTCTGATGTGTTTCTCTGTCTTCTTTTCAATAAAGACTTTATACTCTTTGAATTTATCAAATGTGTCACTTTTATCTTTAAGAAAATATATCCAACATTTTCTTGAGTAATCATAAATAAAAATGACATAATAAAAACAACCATTGAGTGAGGGATATGACATGGGACCACATACATCATAATGAACCAGATATAAGATGCCCTGAGCTTTGTTGTTACTACTAGGAAATTATTTCTTTATGTTTTTACCTAGCATGCATCCCTTACAAATTTAAGTTTTACTAAGAGAAATAGAGGGCATGCCACATACCATGCTCTAAAGATGTGGAAGATATTTTTAATGAATATGTCCAAGTCTTGTATGCCATAACTCGTTGGATCTAGTTGCATCATGAGCCAATTATTGAATTGACTATCCTAACACGACCTACAGTCCTCCACTGCGAGTTTCAATGGGTTATGTTATACTTAAGTGGTTGCCTTTATCCCATAGTAGTGCCTTACTATCCTTGAAGATCACCCAATATGCCGTGTCCTCAAGGGTTGCAATTGATATTAGATTCTTCTTGAGCCATGGAACATATAATACTTCATCAACATGAAGTATAGCCTCAAATTCCAATCTAAAGGAGATAGAGCCTACTCCCTCTATCTTGTAACATTTGTCATCCACAATATCAACTTGCTCTACAAAATATTTTGTTTCGAAATCTGAGAGGATCTCCTTGAACCTTGTCATGTGCTTTGATGCACCACTGTCTACTAACCAAGTTTTCGGCCTCGTGAAAACTGAACTGGATAAGGAAGAAACCAAGTAACATTCTTTTCTATTTTCTTTCTCATTAGAAGGACTTTTCTGATTTCTTTTGGATTCATCATCCTCAACAGTTGAGGCATGATGTTTCCCTTTCCTAGGATATTTATTTCTAAACCAACAATCTTTAGAAAAATGACCCAACTTATTACAACTAAAGAATTTAATCTTAGATGTATCAATATTATTGACTTTGAATGTACATTTGGTGTTTGGCTTCCTCTGAAAGCCTTTCTTCTTTCCCTTGAATCTTGATGCTAAAGCTGAGTGATCTTGTTTCGTTGACTCGCTCCTGGTAGTTGCATGAATCTCCTCCTAGAGGAAATAATTCCATAACCTCTTAAATGTGGGATGAATCTCTGTCGCACTTACACTGGATAAGAAGGTCTCCCATGAAGAAGGAAGACCATAAAAAATGGCCCGCACTAAATCATCATCGTCCACTGTCACCACTGTTACCAAAAGCTGATCTCTGATCTGGGCTATCCTAGAAAATAAATATTCCACTGATTCGCCTTTATCTATATTCAAATACTTAATATTGTTCTTAAGTGTCCTCTTCTGACTTGGAGCCTATTTCTCATACAGATTCACCAAGGTATCCACACAGTCCTTCACAGTCATTAACGAAGTCATTGCAGGCATTATACTATCGTTGACCTAGTCATATATGATTTTCTTAGCCTTTGCTTGAATCTTCCTAAAGGTCTATATTCCTACATTATTCGTGGGTTCCTCCACCATTGTGGTCACATACTTCTGAAGATCATGCTCCTGCAAGATATTTTTTATTTGTAGCTTCCACACATTGAATTTGGCAACTCCTTCAAGCCTATCCTCGACCCTGACTGAAATGGAGGATTCCATGGACCTCACACTGGAAACTTAATCAACCTATCTTGGATCTATGTGTACCTGTTGCTGCACTTCAACACATTTAACACACCCTAAGATTTGATACCATGTTAAATTATGAGATTGATTTCTTATGTGGATTAATTCTTTTATTTTCCTGAATAATTTAATTTCATCTTAATATACTTCAACAATACCAAATCATAACCGAATAGCAATAACTATGTATATAAGTAAGAATGCACATCAACAAGACATATACCCAGGGGAAACCCTGTACAGGGAGAAAAACCCAACAAATGATATTCCTTTATTGAGTTAATAATGTAATATCACTTACAAATATCCACTATGAATGTTCTTCTCTTAAAGATCTTTCCAAAATGACTCTGACCTCACAAAGACCTAAAAGACCTTGGTGAAATACACCTCTGATATCTTGCCTCTATTGTTTATATACATCACTGATATTTTTATTTGGTATGATGCCTCTTTATCACTGATATGTTCCTGTATAGCTTCACCCTTAAACTGCATATCAATACATTTATATTATTTGGAATATTATGAATATCGTTTGTTTCTAGCTCATAGGAATTTTATATTCAACCTAACTTTTTCTATATGCCTTGACTTTTGCTAAACCTCACAAGACTGGTTGATTCTCCAAATCTCCTTGGCTAGACTCAGGTTGGCCCATATGGAATCTCATTTAGAGAATGACTGTCGATGTTGCCGCATGGTCATATTCAAGGTTTGAAAAGCCTGAGCAGCTGCAGGAATCCAAGTGAAAAAATTCTTTTTAAGGAGAGCAGTGAGAGGTGTCACAATCTTTCCATAATTCTCAACAAACTTGTGATAATAACCTTTTAAAACCATAAATCCACACAATATTTTTATATTCTTTGGGTGAGGCCAATATTTCATAGCTTCAATCCTTTTAGGATCCACCCTGACATCGGCCTTGCCAACAATATGACCCAAGTACTCGACTTTTGAGGTGCCAAAAGCACATTTAGATTGTTTGAGGAAAAGTTGGTGCTGAGAGAGTAGATGGAGAATTTGATCAACATGAGAAAGGTGAGTTGTCCAAGTTTTAATATAGATGAGGATATCATCAAAGAAAACTAAGACAAAATGACAGAGAAAAGGATGGAAGACATGAGTCATGAGGCTTTGGAAAGTGGAGGGAGCATTACACAAGCCAAAGGGCATGACCAAAAACTCATAGTGGCCCTCATGAGTTCTAAAAGTAGTCTTAGTAATGTCTTCCTCATTCATACGTATCTGGTGGTAACCAGAATGAAGATCAAGTTTAGTAAAGAACTGGGCACCACTCAATTCATCCAAGAGGTCATCAATGACAGGAATGGGAAATTTGTCTTTAATGGTGAGTTTTTTGATGGAGTGGAATTTAGGACACATGTTCCAATAACCTTCTTTCTTAAGGACCATGACCACAGGAGAAGAGTACGGGCTCATACTAGGGAGGATAACACCTGCGTTGAGAAATTCTTGAACAATTTTCTCAATTTAATTTTTTTGGGAAAAACGATGACAATAGTGACAAATATTGGGAGGAAGGTTGTCATATGTAATTCCATACAAATAGAAATAATGTTCCATTTGAGTTACCTAGCCAGTGGGATTTGAGCCATCAAATTTGGTCACATCCACACGCGGAAGGCGTAAGTCATGCTGAAAGTGATGGGGCTGAAAATTCTGGGAATGAGAGAAAGTTTCACCTTCGGTTTGCTAAGGTGGGTCAAATGAGGGAAGATATGTAGGGATATGCAACTTGGCGCAGATCATCATAATTAAGGAGACAAAATGGGTATTGAAGGTTTCAAAATGGGTAGTGAGGTCTTGTTTGAGGTCCTCCATTTTTGCGTCAATGGAGGAATGCATGTTTTTAATGATGGTGGCAACATTGGCACTGAGTTGTCTCACTTCTTGTTGGTTTTTTGTAAAATTTGAGTGTAAGGAATTGAAGCGAGCTTCCAAGTCTTGGCTACAGGTGTGGGCCATGATGAAGAGGAAAAACGAAAAGGGGCGGATGGGACCACACATAAAATGGTTATGAGTGAAGTGTATCACAACGATTAGGGAGATGAGTGGAATCCAATGGGGTGAAGCCCAAATAAGGGTGTAGAAAAGGGGTCGGGTCCACGAGAAAGAAACAATTGTTGAAAAATGATAGGTATGACTAGGAGAAGGGAGAAGAGAGGAATCCAATGGAATAGGTATAAAATAATGGTGCCCACTGGATATAGAATTTTTTTATTTTACTCCTCTGGAGTTATACTCCAATTTGAATAATATTGCAGTGACGAAATTCCAAAATTCTTAACAGGAAGAAATGTGTAGTAATTTCACAATCTGAATGTAGGAGACACTATTGCGCGGCAATAGATCTTGTCTGTTCATTTTTTTTTTCCGTACCAAGGGTTAGGCTATTCAAGGGTGCTACAGACAAGGGTTTTCCCTATGCTATAGCTCTCTAATATATGTGTGGGTTCCAACAATAGTACTCGAACCAATAACTTAGGGCACCAACTAAGGAGGCTAGACTGTGCCCTTAGTGGTACTACCTGACTACCTAGGTACTAGAAAGTATCTTCTCAAGTGTTATTCTTGGTGTAACTATAGCACTCAGGCGACCGATAGATTTATCTATGGAGGGATTTAGGATATCTAGTTTGATCCATATACATGTGGTGTCTAATGCGCTACCACTCGAAGGGGTACCAACAAGGGTTGCAAGGGTGGCCAACATATGTGCGCTTAAGTACCACTTGTATTTCCTGCATGTATGAATCCCCAACTGTGGCTTTATGCACATAATGACAAATATCTATATATTAAAAATGTCAAAATATGTCTCTACCCTGAAAAAATTTAACCCACAATGTTTTGCCGAGGAAGGTACTCTGATACCACTTGGAATATTACAGATATAAAATAGTATGCAGAAAAAAAATAATTAGATAGAAATGGAAGATAAACAATGATATAACTATAAAAACACCACAATAATACCATAATAACACCCTAATAACACCATAAAGAGCTGTAACATCCTCAAATTTTACAAAATTAAATTCTATGTGGAATTTTGAAATAAATTTCCGTTTTTGGAAAATTCAGATTTGGAAATTATTTTCCATTTATCAAAAATCCGAATTTGGAATTTTTTATTATGAAATTAATTATTTGGTGAATTTTGGGAAAATAATTGACTTGCCCAACTGTCCTCTTTTATTGGACACATGGATGAGACAAACTTTTAATAAAATTAATGTTGGAAGACAAATGGAACAACCAGGTCAAAAATAGATGACCATGACTCCATGAGTGGGGAACAAGTTTGAGTTACCTCAAGGATGATTTTTACAAGTGGAAGAAGTGGAATTTGGCCACTACCAGCCACTAAAAATCAAGGATTTGTAAAGCTACGAATTTCCCCAAGGAGGAAATAAATGAAAGACCTAGGCACAAGATTATATAGAACATATGTGGGAGGCAAACATTGCTTAGTATGTTGGAGGAAATGGAGAATTGTTTGCTATTATGAGCACTGTTAGTGTGAGGAAAAGAATTTTATGTATTGTTTATGGTAACTATAGTTAAGGAGGATAATTCAGTTCACCCTTATGGACTGATGGTCAAGTTAGGGGTGATCAGGACAAGTGACTATCATTGTTCTATTCTACAGTTGGGTGGAACATGGTTGTTCCATTTGTTTTCCCAGCATAAAAAATTTCGGACATGTATTGCCAATTTTTTATTTAAATTTGGTACTATGCTAATGATGTTTAGTAGCTGTACGTTTGTTTCCATATATTTGTTATATTGTTTATAAGCAATCTATTTGAAAGCATTTTGTATTCATGTAATGTAGTGTGGTAGTATGTTATTTACAATATAGTTTTACACACACACACACACACACACACACACACACACACACATGAATATAGATATACATAAACATGAATAAAACTACTGTAAAATTGTTGTTGTTATGTCAAACAAAAGAATAAAGCCCCATTATATGTTGCGTCAAATATAAAAGGTACATGATACAGTACAAGTTTTTTGACAAACTTGGCTTACGTCTTTATTACCATCAATAGTTCAAGATTATAATTGAGTCCCTCAAATACCAGGACTCCCCATCTAGATGAAAACAAAAAATTAAATTGACTACATAATATTGTCCACTAGTTCTCGCAAGAACTGGTGGAAGAAGATGGAACCCAAATACCTTTTATAGAGAGGCGGAGTGTCTCACCAAGTATATTGGGTGCCTCCCAAACCTTCAACAAAAAAACAAATGGTATTTAGTAATTTATCAAGCATATGAAATTGCCAAAATTACAAAAAAGTAAAGGGTTTAAATTACTTAACTTAGGTTTTGATGCTAAGAGAGGCATCCTCTCCATCTTACGAAACCACCCATCCAAGAAAGAGGAGGGAAGTGGGTGCGTTGTTCACCTGATGGGTTCCCTCACAAGATAGAAGGGACCCATCATCAATGCTTATACTTGTGATATATTAACACATTTTGCAAGAAGCAGTATAAATAATGTCTTTCATTTGAAAATAAAATCATGATAACCTGTAGAAACTAAATTGATAAAGAGAAAGAAGTAATAAAGTAAAATGGATACCCACAGATCGAATATTCAATAACCAAAGAATAGTACTTGAAGAGGATTTAAAATATCTACGGATGGCCAAATAATGTGGGTTAATCATATTAAATAGAGTCCATGTAATACCTGGCAAGGCCAACGAATATTAACAAAACTCTAAAAGTATTTTCCACAAAGACTATACAAGAGGAAACCATATTGTAACGAATTCATCAAACAAATAACGATTATTCAATACTCGACGAACTCCAACAAAGGTAAACAATACACGTAAGCTTAACGAGAAGTTAAAGTGGGATACGACTCTATGTGAGTATGTTCATTTGTGCATGGAACGGTTTAAAAACACTATGGGCTCAACCCCTTAGCGAACCAGGTATCCAATGCATGCAAGTTAAAACTCGTTTGTGAAAGAGAAAGGAGGACATGGGACTAATAGTTAAGATTGAATTAAACACTTCCATTTACAAAATGAATTATTACTTATACAGTGGGCTGCCAGACCATAAAATTTATACATTAAGTCTCCCTTAAAAGAACACGGGGCTACACTGTTGTGAAAACCCAAAACCAAACCAAAACATTACAAAGATTTTAGGGGTTTTCATCCATGAGCTAATTGAGAAGTAATCGGGGTTTACAGTCTAGGAGACCGGGAAATTTTACATAGGAATGACATAAATCGAGTAGGGTTTGGACTGTGTAAAGGACCCCTAGAAAAACATGGTAGACATTTAATATATGAAACACAGTGTTGAAATAATAGACTAGGACTTGGAAACTTACACAGTGAGATTTCAACGCGAAATCGACATAACGGAGAAGGGGTATGGGAATGCATCATACATAGCTCGACCCCTTGGTAAAGTGATTACTTACATTTCAAAATACAACATGTAGAGTTCGACTCATTATAGTAAGAAATTACTTATAGATATATAGAGAGAGAAGTTCATTATACAGAGTTTGAACACAGAGAATATTTTTGCACACCATGGAAATGTATTACATAGAGCTCAAGCTAACAAAGTAAGTGCAGGCAACACCAATGGATATATGTTATACAGAGTTCGAATACAAAGAATATTTTTTCACACTAGGGAAATGTATTATACAGAGATTGACCCAACAAAGTAAGTGCATGACACACCTCTTACATAGAGCTCGACCCAACTAAGTAAGCGTGGGTCACACCCATGGAAATATATTATATAAAAATCAACCCAACAAAGTAAGCGTAGGATACACCCATGGAAATGCATTATACAGAGCTTGGCTAATACAAATATACAATGAAAACAATAATGCATTATAAATCAAGACTCGGGACTAGGAACTCCCATAGTCACAGAGAGAACGCGTACAGTAAGAAATGGTTAAATCATATTTAAAAGAGAGGAATGTGTTCACCCAGGCGTAAGTGAAAAATCATTTTGAACCAACATGTATGGAAAGGTTATACAGAGGGAAGAAGCTTACCGCATATAGGCTGAGAGGAATACAGTGACCACTGAGTCACAAAGGACACTGACTAAGTGCCTTGACACCATACCTAGCCACAGAGTCAAGAAGACTTTCAAGGGAAGTGGCCTTTCCATGACCATCAGGAATGACTATAGTCGCTTAACCCAACTTCCGCAGAGAAAAACACACAAAAAACCAAAAATTGAATGAAAAATGAATGCGAGGGTAGTTACACTGCGTGCCTCTGATAGTGGAAAAGGATGGAGGATATGCTACCCTCTAGCTCCCATGTGAAGGTAGCTGAGGTGGCAAGCCCATAGTGGATTCCCCTGTAAAAATGTTAGGTATGGAAAACAGGGCGACCTAAGAACATTAAAGGATACGAAAAACCTAATGTCAAGGCTTGGTTTCGACCGTCCAATGACTGGATAGTTAATACTTATTGAATCGCTCACAAGACAAGAGTTATGGTGATTGTGGACAGGATTATCAGTAATAGGGTTCCAACCTTATGCCTATGTTTAATTCAACATGTTGGGACTCTTTGTAACCTCACCGGACTCCTACCGTGAACGTTAGGACATGGTGGTTAGAACCTAGTCCTTTCTCTTTGTGCGCTAGTGTTCAAGGGTGGGCTATTAAAGCTTAGTTAGAGTATGGGTTTAGATCTTTGTATTTTTACAAGTGCCTTGTGATATGTTAATAAAATAGCTAGGACTTATATGAATTATATTGTATAAGTTCCTGGTATATGTTTAATAAAATAACTAGGGCCATATGAATTGTGTTGTGTTGGTTTTGACACATGGGTGAAAAAAAACACAACACTTGCATGCTTAGTTAAGTTAGCTAAACAAGACATAAGTTTGTGAGTTGATTAGATAACCAAATATACATGAAACAAATAAATAAAACTAAAAACAACTAATAAATAAAAGTTAGGGAAGCTTGACATAACTAGAACCATGAAAATCACAAAATGACTAATATATAGCTACGAATGGATCAATATATTGATAGGATAAACAGTGTAGAGAAAGGCAGGGACTTATGAGTCCCCACTTTGTCCTTGGGAGGGATCTTGAGTTCCATAATAGAGATATCTTCTCTTCATGCAATGGCAAGTAACAATGGTGAAGAAATACAATGCCAATTCCCTTAAAAGGTGAGTGGAATGGCCCTTGTTATAGTGCTTGAATGATTCAAAGAGAAAAGGGGATTCTCAAAGAAGAATTATTTCAACATAACAATACCTTGAAGTTATTATTTTTCTATCGCACCAATGGCACATATTTATAGTGTCCATTCATGGAAAGATATAATTGGTTCATAGTGTGAACAAGGGGCCTTTTAGGGCACCTCATATCCCTTGACCAGCCTCCAAGCTATATTTCTCTCATATATGTGTCAAATCATGTTGGGGGTTGGAATAGAAGTGGTTGAGGGGCTGAAAAGATTCATAAATGCATCGTTCATAGAAGTGCATGTATTGTCTTGTAGACATTCTCACATCTTGTGCATAGTGCGCGTGCTTCCTCTGGTGAATTTGTGCATTTTGATTTTTGAACCAAGTATATAGTTTTTTTCCTTTAATGGATTTTGGTGTTGTAGGTGGACTAATTGTTGCAGGCATTGATGCATTTCTTTAACCATTGTGTGCAATTTTGCGGATGATTTTTTCGTGATAACATATGCCCCCTGATTTGTGAGGTTAGGATCATACATATAGCTGAAATACATCAATGTTTATTTTGCTAAGATTTCCATTGTAAGGAAGAGTGAAGAGAGGAACTGAAAGAGAGATCCTTCAGAGGGAGAGGGAAAATTGTGCAACCCAAACCTTTCTCTAGGAAAAAATAAAATATGTGTACAGACGAAAAGGGCATGCCCCATGCTCGTGTTATGAAACCAAAATGTGGGACTGTAACTGATAATGGATGCTGATGTAGATAACTGCAGTGCCCTCGGGGGTTGTTGATAATGATAGATGACAATTCTGAATGGTGAATAGGATCTGAAGTGAGTCAAGAATGACTGTAAGAATTTTTGATGACTTGTAGGAATTGATGGCCTATTCACTTTAGAGGTCTTTAGCTAGTATGAAACAACTGCAATGGTCGCATAGTAAGACCCACCTTAACATGAGATTTTGTTGAAGTCGAATGTTACGGGGGTCAATGGAATTAGAAAGCGATGATGACTCTCTCTATGCCATCCAAGACTCCTCATTTAAAAGGTAATGAGATTCAAGATACTTCCGCCCTTCTGAAAACTGTGTTGATGTCGACATGAAGGGAGAAGCGATGTGAAGAAGCTAAGGGATTCTTGAAATCCACTGATTAATATATGGTATCAGGTACTAATGAGTAATATGAATGAAATCAAGATGTTGTGGGACTTAATAATTCTCTTGGTTGGGGGTTTGAAGGATGATTGGCAGCAACCGTAACACTAGATTTAGTGTCAGGAGGATGACTAGATATGGGGTTAAACTGTGCTAGAGGCTAACAAAGTGGTCAAACTCAGAGATTGTGGGTACAAATACTTGGGATACTCGGGGTTCGTGAAAAATTTCAGTATGAAAAAGAGTGGATGCCCCAACCAAGGGCGACATGGGTTGCTTTGCCGGGTAAAAGAAGGCCATCAAGGATGATGACTAAAAGCTATGTATATGCTGAAAACAAGGGCTCTATACAATTACCAAAGAAAATAAAGAATAATTTGTGTTGCGTATACATATACAGAAATGAGTGCCCCAGTGAAAGATGGCTTGGCCTGTCTAGGGAAAATTTTTGTGAAAGATAATTGGTGCAAGGTGGGGGGACCATGGGTGGGTTTCTGTATTAGGTAAGTGGATGGAGGAAAATCTATAGATGGGAAAACTGGTGGTGGATGAGATGGAGGGATAATGAAATTGCAGGGGGTGCAGTCAATAGAACCAAGTGAAGGATTATATGACCTAGGAGTCCCTTGGAAAGGTTAGAAATATCATGAGAAGAAGCATGGGGTTGATTCTCAAAAGTGCAAAATATTATCAAGAATCCCAATACTAGGGGGTGAAATCAGCATGAGTGTCAAGTTGTCGAGGGGAGCTATCAATGGGACAACTCATGTGGGGGAGAAATATATAGGATGACAATACCAAAATGTGGTAGAGGTGAAGATGCTGCAGAGCCGAATGTAGGGATCCTAAATCTAAATGTCATAGGGTGTGACGAGGATATGCAATTGATTTACAGAGGGAATAATTACATGCCAGTGTTGAACATATACCTGAAGGGTATGTAATCTTGTTGAACAAGTACCTTCACACATGAAAACCAAATACACGACATGAACAATATCTGATGATAAAGAATATATAATAACAATTTGATAAAAATGAAAGTGAGCATGCGTACCTGAACGTGGCGTGTTAAAAATGATCCTCTGGAGAAAGTGCAGATGATAACCCGGGGAATGTGAATGTGTAGATGGTGGGATCTGGATCCCATGGATGAGAACAGATCGGAAAATGGAGGCTCTGGGATTATGTAATAGAGTGTGGAAATTGGGAAAAAGGGGTTATATATGGATGGTGGGCCCACAATGACACCTCATTTGTACCCATCACTATTTATGATTTGACGAAAGAGCTGTGAGGCGATTTAAAGATTGTGGGAGTGTGAGGCTATGGATCTGAAAGCAGTGAGAGAAAGGTTAGTGGATCATTCATCATGTACCTTGTGAATATGATAGTTTGTAGGTATGAGTTGTACGGAGGTCCGTACAGGGGGTTTTAAGGGTAGGGACCCACAAGTGCGTGGGAAAAGGGTGAATACTCCTGCATATGTGTGCGGGTATATCCCAGTTTCCTACACATTATGTGTGGGTTTTTACCTCATAGTCACGCACTGAAGAGTGTGCGGCTATGGTGAGGAAACCTGCGCATAATGTGTGGTTGTCCTTGAGGTAGCCACACATGTGGGCACGAGGGTGGGTTAAACAGGCACGCATGAGATGAGTTCTTGTCTTACTAGCAGTTGCATAGTCATGTGGGGTTATATGTGAGACAGTTTCACATTAGTGTGTAACTGTATGAAGAAGAGGTTCACACATGTGCGCAACTGTCTAGGGGAAATTCTCACACTGTGGGTAGGCTAAGGGGTTGTGAAGTTTTGATATTTTATTCATTTTGATCGATTTTGTGGCTGATTAGATGTTTTTGGGTGGATTCAGGTGATCAACAGACTCTAGTGCACGATGTTGGTCCACTGGCGGGAGCAGGACTAGGACCGATTATGAGAGGTTGTAAGGGCACAACCCGATGTGTGTAGACACTTAGCAGCCTGTGGGTTGCTCAAGTTCTTTGACTCCCCCCTTATACGGTCATAAGAGTACCTGCTACGATTTCACATAAGGATGTGGAGCACTGATCAACAATGATTTATTGTGAGGGGGGAGAAGTTTACATTCTCTGCAAAAAAGGATGTGTATTTTTTGATGAGACTCCCATTCCATGGGATGGACCTAGTCGCTGATCACCATCTTCCAAGGGAGGACTGGGTGGAGACCATGGAGACTCGACATTGTACTGGGTTGAACCCTATGTCGGGTTCAGTTGTACGTATTGAGGTCATTGACGACTTATTGACTGAGTGCATCGTGGCTATGGTGGTGAGGATATACGGATCCTTGGGTACTCAGCGGATCACTGGTGGTCAACTGAGGGTGGTTGAGAAGGTCTTGGATGGGAACCTGTTTGCATGGGGTGTGTTGATGCACACCAAGATGATGTCCTAGTTGAACCGGTATCAGCGTGCTGACTTCGGTGACTCTGCGTTCAGGTCCATGTTAGTGGCCTAGTTTTTGGAGAGGGTGCCTCTATTGTGTCTGTGTATTCTTCTAGAGATAGCGGGGCGGTGAGAGTCGCGACTGATGCGATGGGAACACGTGTTGGCTCAGCATGGAAGAGGAGAGGGTGGCCACTATTTTACGACCATGGTTGCACGAGTGTGGTGTCATATGACACAGGTGATATTGAAATATCCATATGCGGGTATGGAATACCAGTAGGATTCAGACATGGTGCTACCTCTTGGGGAGGACTAGGACCAGAGAGGTATGTGTTGTATTTATTTATTTACATTTTGGTAGATAGTATTTATCAGACATGTATATGGATGATGACATTATATATGGTGTTATTTTGTAGATGTTTGACCCCAAGGACGAGAGGCAGAGATCGTTGGCGAGCCAAGTCGATGGTATCTTGCAGAGTCAAGGGCTGGACAAAGGCGTTGGCGATATGACGTTAGTGCTGGACCAACTAGAGAGCCATAGGGGGATGTTGCAGACACTTTAGAGGATCTGTGCAGAAGGTTCAAGTAGGTCTTGTAGGGTTTTCCTAAGGGAATATGGGCCCATATCCAGGATGAGGAGGTCCTGGAATAGTGTGTGGGAGTACCCACAGAGTGCTGGACATTGATCCGCAGAGCTGTAGTGGTGGGGTAAGCGATGAATGGTGAGTGGAATAGCCCTTGCTATAGTTATTGAATTATTCAAAGAGAAAAGAGGATTCTTAAAGAAGAATTATTGCAGCATAACAATACCTTGAGTTCTTATTTTTCTAGCACACCCATGGAACATATTTATAACATCCATTCATGGAAAGATATAATTGGTTCATAGTGTGAAAAAGAGGCCTTTTAGGGCACTTCCTAGCCCTTGACCAGCCTCCAAGCTAGATTTCTCTCAGATATGAGTGTCAAATCATGTTGGGGGTAGGATTAGAAGTGGTTGAGAGGCTGACAAGATCCATGAATGTGTCATTTAGAGAAGTGTGTGTCTTTTCTCATAGATAGTCATGCATCTTGCGCACAGTGCATGATGAGGGTCATATTAGCCTATGCACTGTGCACATGCTTCCTTTGGTGAATTTGTGCACTTTGATTTTTGAACCAAGTATATAGTTGATTCCATTTTGGATGGAGTTTGGTGCTCTAGGTGGACTAATTGCTACGGACATTGATTTATTTCTTCAACCATTGTGTGCAATGATGCAAACAATTTTTTAGTGATAACAGATGCCCCCTGATATGTGAGGTTAGGAGCATACGTATATCCGAAATACATAAATGTTTCTTTTGCTAAGAGTTCCATTTTAAGGAAGCGTGAAGAGAGGAACTAGAAGAGTGATCCGTTGGAGGGAGAGGGAAAACTATGGGACCCAAACCTTTCTATAGGAAAAAATAAAATATGTGTACAAACAGGGTGGGCATGCCCCATGCGCATGTCATGAAACCAAAATGTGGGACTATAACTGATGATGGATGTTGATGTAGATAACTATAGTTCCCTCGAGGGAAATTGATAATGGAATATGATAGTTTATAATGGTTAACATGCTCTGAAGTGAGTCAAGGATGAATGTAAGAATTTTCGATGACTCATAGGCATTGATGGCCTAAAAAATTCAGAGGTCTTCGGCTAGTATGAAACAACTGAAATAGTCACATAGTAAGACCCAGCATAACATGAGAGTGTTCTAAAGTCAAATGTTATGGGGGTCAATGGAATCAGAAAGAAATGATGATTCTCTCTGTGTCATTCGAGACTCCTCATTGAAAAGGTAATGAGAGTCAATATACTTCCGCCCTTCTAGAAACTGTGTTGATGTCAACATGAAGGGAGACATGACGCCAATAAGCTAATGGATTCTTGAAATCCATTGAGTAATAGATGATATCAGGTATTGATGAGTAACATGAATGAAGTCAACATGATGTGGGACTGAAGACTTCCCTTGGTTGGGGTGTTGAGGGATGATGGGAAGCAACCGTAAAACTGGATCTAGCATCAGGGGGATGACTAGCTATGGGGTTAAATTGTGTCATAGGCTAACAAAGTCGGAAAACTCAGAGATCGTGAGTATAGGGACTTGGGATACTTGGGGTTTGTTAATGATTTTGGTATGAAAAAAGGATGGATGCCCCAACCAAGGGAGACATGGGTTTATTTTCCAGGTAAAAGAAGGCCATCAAGGATGATGACGAAAGAGATATGCACATGTTGGAAACACATGATTTATATAATTACCAAAGAAATAAAGAATAATTGTGGTTGAGTATACAGATACAGAAATGGGTGCCCCAGTGAAAGATGGTTGGGCCTGTTTAGGGCACGATTTTTTGAAAGATAATTGGTGGAGGGTGGAGGCCTCATGGGTGGGTTTTTGTATTAGGTAAGTGGATGGAGGACAATCTGCATATGGGAAAACTAGTGGTGGATGAGATGGAGGGATAATGAAACTATGGGGGTGCAGTCAATAGAAAAAAGTCTAGGATGATATGATCTAGGAGTCCTTTTGGAAGGTTAGCAATATGATGAGAAGAAGCATGGGGTTCATTATCAGAAGTGAAAAATATTACCGGGACTCCCAATACTAGGGGGTGAAATCGGCATGAGTTCCAAGTTGTCGAGGAGAACTATCAATGGGAAAAATCATGTGGGGGAGAGTGTTATCAAATGACACTACCAAAATGTTGTAGAGGTGAAGATACTACAAAGCTGAATATAGGGATAATGTGAGAGGGTGTGACGGGGATATGAAATTGATTTACAGAGGGAATGATTACATGCAATTTTGAAACATATACTTGAAGGAGCTCTAAGCTTGTTGAACAAGTGTTTGGACACATGAAATCCAAATACCCGACGTGAAAAATATATGATGATAAAGAACATATAACATCGATTTGATAAAAATGAAAGTGAGCATGTGTACCTAAATGTGGCGTGAGAAAAATGCTCCTCGGGGGCCAAGTGTTGATGATAACCCAAGGAATGTGAATGTGTGTATGGCGGGATCAGAATCCCATGGCTGAGATTAGATAAGAAAATAGAGGATCTGGGCTCTTATAACAGAGTGTGGAAGTTGGGAAAAAGGGGCTATATATGGATGGTGGGCCCACAATGCCACCTCATTTGTACCTGTCATTGTTGATGAGCTGATGAGAGAGTTGTGAGGAGATTTCAATATTATGGGAGCGTGAGGCTACAGATCCAAGAGTGGTGAGAGATATGTTAGTGGCTTGTTCATTCTGTACCTTGTGAATTTGATAGTTTGTAGGTAGGGGCTATACGAAGGTCCATAGAAAGGGTCTTAAGGGTAGGGGCCCACAAGTGCACGGGAAAAGGGGGAGTACACATGCATATGTGTGCGGGTATAACCTAGTTTCCCGCAGATTATTTGTGTGTTTTTACCTCATAGTCGCACACTTACGAGTGCGGAGATATGGTGAGGAAACTTGCGCATAATGTGTGGTTGTCATTGAGGTAGTCGTGCACGTGGGAATGAGGGTGGGACATACAGGCATGTATGTGATGTGCGCATGTCTTACTAGCAGTTGTGCATTAATGTGCAGACGTATGTGAGACAATTTCACATTAGTGCGCATTTGTGTGAAGAACAATCGTGCACATGTGCACAATTGTCTGGGGGAAAGCCACACACTGTGGGAAGGCTAAGAGGTTGTGATTTTTTGATATTTTATTATTTTTGATGGATTATGTGGTTGATCAGATGTTTCTTGGTGGATGCAGGTGATCAACATACTCTTTCTCATGATTTCGGTCCACTGGTGGGTACAGGACTGGAACCGGTTACGACAAGGTGCGAGGGCACAAACCAACGTGCATAGACACTTGGCAGTCTACGGGTTGCTCAATTTATTTGACTGCCACCTTATACGGTCGCAGGAGTACCTGCTACGATTTCTCGTTAGGATGTGGAGCACTAATTTGCAATGAGTCATTGTGAGGGGGCATCAGTTGACATTCTCTGGAACAAAGGATGTGTATTTTATTACGGGACTCCCATGTTGATATTATGGTATCTACGGGAGGTATTTACCTCCACGTGTAAACCTGAAGAGGATATAATACCCCGAGAAGCAAGAAGAAACCCTAATGAGTTGGCTAATAACCCTAGAAGACTTGTCGACTCAAAAAGATAATTTATATTAGGTTATTAGCCTCCAAGAGAAGAAGTCGGCCAAAAATAATAATATATACTAAACAGACAGATACCCAGAATGAGAAGTCGGCCCAGGAAGTTATCCAGAATCACTATAAATATAGGAGGCTAGTTCTCATTCTGGTAGGCAGTCTCAGAATTGCAGAGTAACACTTGTGGGCACTGCAGTTGCCTAGTTTCTGCACAGGTTTTGAGGAGAGTTGTTGTTGCATCTGTTGCAGCTAGCAGTTACGCTTGGACTATCTCTTGGCTATGCTTTGGACTATCTGATCAGCTCTTGTTGATGCGTTATCCTTGGGGAAAGGTGCGCTACCCTTTGATTGGCTATCTAGCCTAGGGTTTTCTTTCAAAGTGATTTGCTGTCAAGGTTAAGGTGCTCGGAGGGTGGCTTCGGCCTATGGTTGGGTGACAAGGGTATTGTCAATGGAAAAATGAGCACATCCACTTATATTCTAACAGGTTATGGGCCCACACCTCCTTCATTTAGTCTAATCGCTGGAAGGAAACATAACCGTATGGATGTTAAGCTCATTGAAGAACTGTCGCTAGGGTTTCTAGCAAGAGAAGTCACCATAGCCCTACCGCTAGGGTTACTAGCAGGTGAAGTTGCAGAAACCCTAATCCTCTCATTGAGGCACCTTAAGTGAAGAAATTGACCTAATCTCTGGATACATCAGTGCGCCCTAGCCTAGCGCATGTCCTGGTACTCTTAGCAAGCCAAGACGTCAAGTTTGAGTTTGTGGTCAAATCTAGGGTTTGACCAAGTCAAAGAAACCATGACTTATTATATGAAGTCAGAAAACAAGTTAGATGGAGCCTTTAACCTCAGAGCGTGGAAGACAAGGATTGAACTCATCCTTGCCAAGAATAAAGTGCTAGATATCATGAAAGGAAAGATCGTGGAACTAGAGTTTGAAGAAGGAAAAGAGAAGGAACCACAGAACGTTGTAGTTAAGGATAAGTTCAAAGACGATGACATCAATGCCATGAGTATCATAGTGGAATCTATAAACGACCACTTGATACCCTACATATCCCATCTTGACTCATCGAAGAAGATGTACGATGCCCTAAAAATATCTTCTCGGTCATAAACATTGGACAAGTTATGAGTCTGAAGAATGAGCTCCGTGACATGAAGATGAATGATGAGAATAGCATAACATCATACTTTGTGAGAATCTCTCAGTTAAGAGATCAACTACAAGATATTGAAGAGATCATCTCAGAGATGGAATTGGTAAACATAGTACTCAATGGTCTTTCCAAGACGTGGGATGCATTTTCCGCAAGCACGAACATAAGGAAGGAGTATCCAACATTTGAAGAACTTTGGACTTGCTGCGCTCAAGAAGAATCAAGGATCAGTGCAAAAGAGAAACCCCAAAAGAAGTACGATGATCAAGCCTTCACAACAAGATTCAAGAATTTCAGGAACAAAAGGAAGTTTGGTTCAAGGAGGAAGCCAAATAAATATAAAGACATTTAAGAAGTACAATGCTTCAACTGTCAAAAGTATGGTCACTACAAGAATCATTGTCCCGAGCTAAAGAAAAGGAAGGAGAAACACGAAGCATCAGTTGCCGAAGAAAAGGAACCCACAAAGAAGACTAAGCAAGATGAAAGAGACTTCTTCTTCTGAAGGTAACAATACTCTCCTTAGTTCTTGTACATATCTTGTTTGCATAAGTCTCTGTACATATCTTGTATATCTATCTCTTAAAATATAATATGTTCCAAGAAGAACTATATCTATGGAAGAACAACAAGATAAGGATTGCTATCACTATACATGAAAGGATGAAATACATCAAACAAATCTTGTGGAAGCTATTACAAGATAAGCCGAAATCAGAATCAATCTTGAAGAAACCTAGAAGAAAGAAGTCAAGCAATAAAGAGAAAATTGGAGAAAGACTTATGATTCTTGGCAGAAGACAATAAGGATGCAGACGGAAACGTGGACTCTCCTAGATGGAGGGAGCCGATTATATATCACCATAAATAAGAGCATGTATTCATACATGAAGCAAGGATTAGGAGGGATCTAATCCTACGATCCATTGAAGATGATGAAGTATATATCCATGGTAGCAAACATCAAAAGAAGTACATGTTCAGTTTGACCTTAGAAGAAGTCTTCTTCGAAGAGAAGATTTAAAGTATCCCTGGTTGTCCATTCACATCCGTGATCCTATGATGAAAGGAAAAAGTGGAATATTTAGGTCATGGAATCTATAAGAAACTCCATGGACCTAAGAGATAAAGAAAAACATGAAGAAGAACATGAAGATTCCAAGAAAGAAAGAGAATCCATAACAACCAGTCATTGTATCGAGAATCACAAGATTACCAACCTGATATGAACTCACTAAAAGAAATCAAGTAGAGGAACTGAAATTCGTGATGAAGAACAGTGTATGGAAGACTTATAAATGAAATCATTGTGAGATCTAGAACTAGAGGTGATCCCATATGGAGGGAGAAGACTATGATGATTACTTGTTCCAGTAAACCAGACATATCTCTACATGAGTCATTATATCATCCGCAACATCCATGAGTTGGAATTCTACATCAGATAAATGCAAAGACTGTTCTCCAGATAAATTGAACAAAGAGAGTATGAAGAGAAACCTCAAGACTTTGAGGCATACTAGAAAGAGACCCTTGTCTGCAGATGGAAAAAGATAACTTGGTGGAGAACCTCCAGTGCACAACAGAAGCATGGTGAATATTTTCTATAACAGAGATTGTATCAAGATGATTACTCAGTAGATAAGATCTCATGATGACAGAAGAAGTGCCACATGGATATGTTCTAGTGTTCCAAACAATGATATAATTTATTGGTCAAAGCTACATGAAGCCTTCAGAGAAAAACTAGTGTTCCAGACCGAAGTACATTTGAAATCAAACATCACATTATCCGTGATGAAGTCCAGAAAGGAGAAAGTGGTTCTCCAATACATATCTCCACAGATGAGTAGATAAGCAAACATTTTGATAAAGATTCTATCCAAGATGAAAGAGTTTGCGTACTCAAGTTGGAGCTCGTGGAGACGACTTCCTTATTGAAAAAGCAAGAGATGACTCCTAGGTTGGGAGGGAGCATTGATATGTATTGATTTATGGACAGTCATTTTTCAGTTCGAAAAATGGTCCAGGATGAGTAGCTTCATTTCCAGTTCGGAAAGTGGATTGATATTTTTGACGGAAAACGATTTCCCATTGTGGTTAACATGGGAAATGGTCCAGATTGCTAATGTATCATAGACAACGACTTCTCATTGTGTTTAACATGGGGAGTGGTTTAGGGAAGTCTCTCTTCTTGAGGGTTACTCAAGAAGATTTCCCTGCCTCGCCGGACAACGATTTCTCATTGTGGTTAACATGAGGAATGGGCCACTTTGGAGGTTGATACAGGACAGTATTTTCCTCTTGTGGTTAAGAGAGGAAATGGTCCGGACAATCATTCCTTAGGGTTTATACATGCTCTCCAGGGTGCACTTTGATTAGTGTAGGAGGAATGGATCAGGGTGGGGAATGGTCCAGGCTCAGCAATTAGGGACAGGCATTCCTTAGGGTTTATACATTCTCTCCAGGGTGCACTTTGATTAGTGTAGGAGGAATGGCCCAGGCTGGGAAATGGTCCAGGCTCAACAATCAGGGACATGCATTCCTTAGTGTTTATACATTCTCTCCAGGGTGCACTTTGCTTAGTGTAGGAGGAATGGCCTAGGGTGGGGAATGGCCTAGGCTCAACAATCAAGGACAAACATTCCTTAGGGTTTATACATTCTCTCCAGGGTGCACTTTGATTAGTGTAGGAAGAATGGCCCAGGGTGGGGAATGGTCTAGGTTCATAAATCAGGACAATTATTCTTCCTTGCTTGAGAAGAATAGTCCAGACAACTCATCATTGATGTTTTACCTTTTTCAGGGCAGATATTCTTTTAGATCTCACAGATGTGAGTGGAATATTGGCCTAGATGATTCAGTTTATATCATAACATTGTTTCTGTGCAGGTTGATATCATATGATTGTTATGAAGATTGTATGACAGTAGATTCATACTACTGTGGTGGATGTGTTCCACTGTTCATAACTATATGTTGTTGATAAAGTACTTGTGTGTTACTTGGTGTGGTAGTGTACCACTGGATTGTAGTTATGTACTACTATGGATAGACACAATTGTGTTCTATTTTGTTTCGATTTCCTTGAAGACTATCAGCAGTATTGGAAATGATTATTAGAGGACAGATATTTCCCAGACGGAAAATGGTTCAGAGCATTTACTCTTCTAGATTAGAAGAATGGCTCTTGTATCACTTTGTGGAGTGAGAATTATGTCTGATTACTCAGATAGAGTATGGTTTTGAGAGATGATGTAGCTGGTGACGCTGATGATGATGATGGTGCTCATGATCTAGTCATGATGTTGATTCTACTGGGTGAATGGTATGTTTTTGTGCTCAAGACCATTACCCATAATACCTCCCTATCTAGGAGGGAGTGTTGATATTATGGTAGCTACGGGAGGTATTTACCTCCACGTGTAAACCTGACGAGGATATAATACTCCGGGAAGCAAGAAGAAACCCTAATGATTTGGCTAATAACCCTAGAAGACTTGTCGGCTCAAGAAGATAATTTATATTAGGTTATTAGCCTCCAAGAGAAGAAGTCGGCCAGAAATAATAATATATACTGAACAGACAGATACCCAGAATGATAAGTCAGCCCAGGCAGTTAGCCAGAATCAGTATAAATATAGGAGGCCATTTCTCATTCTAGCAGGCAGTCTCAGAATTGCAGAGTAGCACTTGTGGGCACTGCAGTTGCCTAGTTTCTGCGCAGGTTTGGAGGAGAGTTGTTGTTGCAGCTGCTGCAGCTAGCAGTTACGCTTGGACTATCTCTTAGCTAGGGTTTGGACTATCTGATCAGCTCTTGTTGATGCGTTATCCTTGGGGAAAGGTGCGCTACCCTTTGATTGGATATCTAGCCTAGGGTTTTCTTTCAGAGTGATTCTCTATCAAGGTTAAGGTGCTCTAAGGGTGGCTTCGGCCTATGGTTGGGTGACAAGGGTATTGTCAATGGAAAAACGAGCACATCCACTTATATTCTAACATCCCATTCCATGGGATGGCCCTAGGCGTTGATCCCCATATGTGAGGGGAGGATCGGGTGGAGACCATGGCGGCTCAACATTGTACTGGGTAGAACCCTATGTCAAGTTAGGTCATCCGTATTGAGGCTTGTTATCACTCAATTTGTACTTATCCCAAAGGAAAAGCTTGAAGGAAGGAAAATTGGTGTAATGCGAGGTTATCCTATCATTGTCACCTCAACATGATACCTATTTATATTCAGGGTTGATGGCCCAAGGGAGACGTCCGAGATGACCTGGGGGTTTGAGAAGGAAAAGTTTAAAGTGTCTATGAAAATATCCCCTCTCACAAGTCACATTGATAAAAAATTCCCAAGGTTTTAACCAATGAAGTAGTGAAGTATTAATATGTACCTTCCCAGAACAAAGCAACAAGAAAAGATATATTTTGCAAGTACAACTTGTTGTTGTACTTCATAAAGCCATGGAATTTATCAATAAAAGCAATAGTTGATATATGATGAAGAAAACCGAATTTTATAGCATCAATTTTTATAAGATAATTTCTTCACAATACAAGCCTTGAAATGGCTTCACAATGACCAAGAATCATTACTCAAGAATAGAAAAGTGATAGCATTTGTCGGAAGCAAATCAGGCAGTGTATAAATCAACTTTATAATTTCTTTTAGATGCTTTTAATGTTGCAATAGATGGTTCTAGCTTATTTCAGTAACCACGACAAATAGGTTAGTAGATTAGACTATTATAAGGTTAGGAGTGGTTAGTACCAAGCTTAAGGTAAATTTTTTGATAGTATCTTTTGTCAATCACTCAATTGTAGGGATTAGATCAATGCTTTTATGGAAAATGGATTCTTTTAGGAAATTGAAAATATTGAAGGAACACATTATAATAAGAGAGCTAGAGACAAGAGGGTCAATAATTGAACTGTTGGTAGCCCAAGTCTTCAATCACCAAACCTCAGGGGGAAAATGCATAATAAGAAGTAGGTAACCCTAGGCCCTAGTAGTTTTCCTCCTTATTTAGCTCAAAAATGATGTATATGACAACTAGATGAAGAAAAAGGTTATAGGGTGTTGCAATTGCAAGGCCCTTAGCAAAACTCTTCAATAAAATCGACTTTCTAGCATAATCTAGTCGGTGAAGCTTGTAAAGGAAAGAAACATAACATGTTCTTTAGCCTCCTATGGTTTTAAGCTAGAAATTTTATAATATTGGAATAAATGCAAGATAAATACAACCATAACCACTCAATAAAGAAGAATTGCAGAAAATTTACTTCCATTCACAGAGAATCATCTAGCAAATAAGCTAGTTGAACACCTCCACCAAGAAAAATGCCAAAATACTCCCAAATTAGCCTCCTTCAAGAAGTGTGCACTAAATTTCAACCAAATAACCCTAATTAGGCTGAAAATTTCAAACCTCACTAAGTGTGAGTGAAATATGATGAAATAATACAAGGGAAAATCCCTTACTTATACAGTTACAAGGACCAGAATTAGGTCAAAAAGGCCAACATGGCCAGTTTACATGTAATATACACTTTTTACACAAAAAGACAATTTAAACCCTAAATAAAGAAGAATATGTGATGTCATGACCCTTTAGGGTGACGTTAGGCCTCTCTAGTTAAACGTTTTCCTCTAGGAGAAAAATTTTAGGCCTCCCAAGGCCTCAGATCAAGCCACACGTTGGCACATAACTGTCTCCAAAGTGTCCATCAAACGTTGATGACATCAAGGGTCACAAGGTGAAATAATGGGACTTACAAGGACAACATCATAGTGGAGGGAAAGACCCCCCTGGGTCCAAGCCTTCCAGGATGTCTCTGGTGGAACGTCCTACTCTCTCTCTGCTGCAAGCCTTTAACATGTGTTTTCCCCTAGTTGGGGTCTCAACATCCATATGGTGGGATTTTATCCCTATGGAGGTCCAAAATAATCATCTCCCCATGTGTACCTGTCCGTCGAGTGTGGCCCTAAAACAACAAAAAGTACACCCTCCATGGGTTCATAAGTCACAGGGATCATAGAAATGCCAATCATGTCTAATAATCAAGTTATCTAAACATGTGCATAAAACCCCCCTTTCCCAAACAAGTGATCAAAGAAGTTATGCTATTATACAATCCAAGTTTGGAGAGGGTGTTAGGAGGTCCTACTGGGATAATTCTCATTTGATGTGGGATGTTTCCAGGTGAAGGCGAATCCAGTTCATGAAAGTGGATGAGGTGGTGTAGGGGTGTTTGAGCAATGGTTGCAGTGATAACAGGGAAATGTATGTATTACCTTTGGGTGTCTCTGAAGAGGGTGAGTTGCACCTTTTCATGGATGAAAATGTTTCCAATCCCATTCAATTAGTTTTACCTATGATCTTATTTATTTTTCTTTCAAGAAAATAGTTAGGGTACACTTCCCTAGCATGGTGACCAGTGGTGACAATGTTACCCACAAGCATTTCACAAAGATGAGAAGGTTGGGTCATGATGAGATCCCCTTTCTCTTGGCCATGCCACTAAGAGACATTATCTTGGTGTGGTGACCAGCTAAATGGTAGTTTTATACCACTACATGCCCATGGATCTAATAGGCTAGCACATGATGAGACCCCATATCCTCCAACTAGGTCTTGATTTTATTATTTTATGGGTCCCTCTGTTTCTTGCTGATAATCCTTTTATCGCCTTCTCACGGATCCCTAGGTGAAGCATCTGAAGGTTATTTTCTTTTGGATTTTATCTTTTTCAAACTAATTTTACCCTTTGGGCCTTTATCCCCTTCTTCCGACAAGATAAGGTGCAACCCTTTGCTAGCTTGGTAAACCCAATGCCCAAACCAGTGTAGGGGATGGATGAGAGGGAAAAATATGAAAAGTGATAAGTATGGTGGGAATGGATGATGACCTTTCATGAAACCACCCATTGGAAACTCAAACCCTATGGGAAAAACTTGCTAGGGCATTCTGTCATTCCCCCTAGGTGTGGAAAAGTGGAAAGGCATAAGATCCAAGCACACATCAAAAGTAAAAATAATTAAATGCACAGATTCAAATGTTTTGAGAATCAAAATGACACATACCACGATACCCAGACTCATTACCTCATGGATAAATACCCATTGGTAATGAAGGACCAAGCCAATGGGATGGATGGTGTTGCTGCTGACAATATGGAGGCATTGAAGAATAAATATGGGCCCTCCATCAACAAATAGACAAATAGTAGGCATCATCGACTGACTTTCTTCCAACTCTGCAAGGTCCAAGCCAAAATTGTGTATTTCCCTTGACATCAGTAGGCTCTCCCTTCTTTGTGTCGCACATCCAGACTGTGTCTCCATCTTTGAAATCCTTGGTTTAAACTTGGATGTTTCTTTCACAACCCTGGTGTATTGTCTTGAGGGAGGAGGGTGGGATTCTGATGTGAAAACTTCTTATTGGGATGGTTGGATCAGTATGTTATCTTCCCCTTTCTTTAATAATTTGACAAACCCAACTTATTTATCTTTATAATTTTTCAGGAGTTGTTGATACTCCTCTTTCTTTGGCCATTATATGTGATAAAAGTCTTCTTATGTAGAAAAAGGCATGTCATCAGGAGAAAATTCATGAAGAATCTCTTTGATCGACTCATGTGTTTCATCATCTTCACTGTCATCGACAATTTCTTGCACATGGATTTTGGTCATTGGCACATTTGGGAGGCGTATTATTGCTCCATTGTTCATAGGAACATTGATAAGTGAGATCCATCTCTAGAGTGCCTCCCAATATCACAAAAAATTTCTTGGACAATAGCATTACCCACACATCTGAAACATCCACCACTATGATTTCCATATGGATCACTTTCTCAGGGTATCTTCCAAGGTACACTTCCACATTCTCAACTACCCCATGTGTGGATATGGCTCTGGACTCAAATCCACACACATTTTAGTAAGGTCGTGTGACTTTTAGGACCAATTGTTCCATGACCTTTAAAGACATCATATTAGCACCTTCCCCTAAGTCCAACATACAATTATTAAGGAATTTTTTATTGATCAATAAGGTCATGAAGAAAGGTGGATGTACATCATACTGAACCCTAAAGTGATCAACTTGTAGCAGAATAGGAGGGTCCATTGGTCCATCTGACCCTTTGAAAAAATTATCAAACCTTTCTTTGACATATGGAACCTTGATGACTTCTCTCAAGAGGATGGTCACATGCATTTTGGCTAATGCCCCTTCAAAGTTGAAATTTAAGTCCACCTTGTCCGTCTTGGGAGGATTATAAGGAAGGATTATGCTCATGGGTGGAGGTCTCATTTTTTATTCCATGGGACCAATAGATAGAGGTTGGTTCATTCTCTTTTGTCTAGTATACACTTGGAATTCTTGTTTCTTCAACTTTTCTCTTGATTCTCGGTCAAGGTTGTTTATCACCTCCACCCTAGCCTTCCTGTCCACTTCCTTTATGCATTCTTGATGTTCCTCAGGAGTAATATTAAAGAAAATTTGAGGTTCCTCGATGGTATGATCCATTATGTTCACTTGGTCATGGTTTCCATTATTGAAAGGACACTCATGTTCCTAGTGAGACTCACTGCACTTCAGGAGCCAAGGGTTTTCATCCACTATGTTTACAGGGGATAAATTAATCGGAACCTCTTGATCATTCTTTAGTATGAAAACTTGGTTCTTATTTTTGAACTGACCCTTGTAAGGAACCCTAGGGGCTTGCTACTGAGTCCTTTCTAGGTTGGCAATCATATTCATCATTATCTCTTGGGTTTTTACCATGCCATCTATAGTCAGATGTAGCTTTTCCAAGCTATCACTAATGTCTGAGGTAGGTTCAATATTGTGGACTATCTTAGGTTTGGTGTCTATTCTGACTCTTGGGGTTGAGAAAGGATCGACTCTAGATGATGAAAGGTTTTCCTAAATACTTGTAGCTAACTCTTGGGATTCTTGGATTGTTTGAGGGTTTTTATCTCTCAGGAGATATCCTACATGACCTGTAAATGATTTGGTATAAAGGAAAATAAGGAAACTATCATAACGATGATGACAAACTGGGATATTTTGCATCAAGGTTTCAAATTTTTCATGGAACTCTCTAATGGTTTCATTCTCTTGTTTCACAAGGTTATTCATCCTTATTAGCAGCATGTTTGGGTTTTTCTTGACACTCCATTGTTTGAGGAATATTTCCTCTAACCTATCCATGGATTTAATACTAGCATCAGGGAGACCATTGTACCAGTGTCTAGTTCCATCAGGGAGGGTGGCAAAGAAAAATTTCATATCTAAATATTCAGCATCATCATTGATGAGATGAAGCTGGAAGAAGGACCAAAAATTTCTCATGTGATCTTCGACACTGACTACATCATTTCCGGTGAATTTGGGCAACCATTTTTCATACTTAGGGGGAATTTGCCTAGGGTAGCCCAATATAGCTATCATTTATATCAGTTTGAAAAGCTTGGATGACCATTTTCTTTGGTTATTGGCTTGGATTGGATTTAAGGTCTGAGTTCATGTGCTAGACATTGTGTTTAAAGGAATATTTCCTCCAAACAGTGATTTTACTACAGGATATTTTCGGGGAGGCTTTCTTCTACAGGAATGGGTAGGGTTGGTGTACCTCCTTATGGTTTATGGAGTCACCATATAGTTTTATTGAAACTATAAAAGGGATGAGGGGATCACACTTAGTGGAGTCGCCAGATAATCTTGGAAAAGTAGAGGCTTTTGAGGAAAGGATTACTGAAAAGTGTTGTCTTTGAGGAGAATTGACTCAGTGTTCCCCAACAACAACGCCAAAATGTTATTGCTCAATTTGTACTGATTCCAAAGGAAAAGGATGAACGAAGACAAATTGGTGTAATGATAGGTTATCCTATCACTGTCACCTCGACATGATAACTCTTTCTATTCAAGTTTTATGTCCCACGGGAGATGTCCTCGATGAACTAGGGGTTTGAGAAGGAAAAGGTTAAAGTGTCTATGAAAATATCTCCTCTCACAAGTCACATTGATCAGAAAGTCCTAGGGTTTTAACCAATGAAGTAGTGAAGTATTAATATGTACTTGTCGAGAACAAAGCAACAAGAAAATACATATTCTGCAAGTACAACTTGTTGTTAGTACTTCATAAAACCATGGATTTATGAATAAAATAAATAGTTGATATATGATGAAGAAAACATAATTTTATAGAAGAAATGTTTATAAGATAATTTCTTCACAATACAAGCCTTGAAATGGCCTCATAATGACCAAGAATAATTACTCAACAATAACAAAGTACTAGCATTTTTCGGAAGCAAATCAGGCATTGTATAAATCAACTTTATAATTGATTTTAGATATTTTTAATGCTGCAATAGATGGATGTAGCTTAGTTTAGTAACCGCAGAAAATAGGTTAGTAGATTTGACTATTCTAAGGTTATGAGTGGTTAGTAGAGAGATTAAGCTAAAGGTTTTGATAGTATCTTTTGTCAATCACTCAATTGTAAGTCTTAGATCAGTGCTTTTAGGGAAAATGGAATCTTTTAGGAAGAGGAAAATATTGAAGGAACAAATGATAATAAGAGAGCTAGAGATAAGAGGGTCAATAATTGAATTGTTGGTAGCCTAAGGCTTCAATCACCAAACCCTAGGGGGGAAATGGCTACTAGGAAGTAGGTCACCCCAGGGCATAGTAGTTTTCCTCCTTATTTAGCTAAAAAATGAAGTAGATGATGGATAGATGAATCAAAAGGTGCTAGGTTTTTTCAATGGCAAGGCCCTTAGAAAAAAGCTTCAAGAAAATTGGCTTTCTAGCATAATCTAGTCAGTGAAGGTTGTTAAGGAAAGAACAATAGCATGTGCTTTAGCCTCCTAGGGTTTTAAGATAGCAATTTCATAATATTAGAATAAATGAAAGATAAATACAACCATAACCATTAAATGAAGAAGAATTCCAAAACAATTACTTACATTCACCAAGAATCATCTAGCAAATAACCCAGTTGAACACCTCCACCAAGAAAAATGCAAAAATACTCCAAAATTAGCCTCCAAGAAATGCACACTAAATTTCAGCCAACTAACCCTAATTAGGGTGAAAATTTCAGACCTCACTAAGTGTGAGTGAAATATGATGAAATAATACAAGGGCAAATCCCTTATTTATAGAGTTATAATGACCAGAATTAGGTCAAAAAGGCCGACATGGCCAGTTTTCATGTAATATCCATTTTTTATACATAAATGACAATTTAAACCCTAAATCAAGCAAAATAGGTGACATCATGCCCTTTTAGGGTGAATTTATGCCTCTCTAGTGAAACATTGGCCTCTAGGAGAAAAACGTTAGGCCTCCCAAGGCCTCTGGATCAAGCCACACATGTCACTTGGAACAAAACTGCCTCCAAAGTGTCCATCAAACATTGGTGATGTCAAGGGTCACAGAGGTGATGTCATGGGCCTTCCAAGTCCAGCGTCATAGTGGGAGGGGAAAACCCCCCTAGTTCGAGTCCTTCCAAGTTGTCTCTGGTGGAATGTCCTCCTCTCTCTTTGGTGCAAGCCTCTAACATGTGATTTCCCCTTATTGGGGTCTCAACATCCATTTGGTGGGATTTTAGCCCTATGGAAGTCTGAACTAATCATCTCCCCATGTCTACCTGTCTAACGGGTGTGGCCCTGCAACAACAAAAAGTACTCCCTCCATGGGCTCATAAGTCACAAGGATCATAGCAATGCCAATCACGTGTAACAATCAAGTTATCTGAACATGTGCATAAAACCCCCCTTTCCAAGACAAGTGCTCAAATATGTTATGTTAATCTACAATCCAGTTTTGGAGAGGGTGTTAGGAGGTCCTACTGGGATAATTCTCATTGGACGTGGGATGTTTCTAGGTGAAGGAAAATCCAGGTCATGCAACAAGATGAGGTGGTGTAGGGGTGTTTGAGCAATGGGTGAAGTGTTGACAAGGAAATGTATGGCTTACCTGTGGGTGCTTGATAAGAGGGTGAGTTGCACCTTGTCGTGGATGGAAATGTTTCCAATCCCATTCAATGCCTTTTACCTCATATTGTAATTCTTTTTCTTTCAAGAAAATAGTTAGGGGACACTGCCCTAGCGTGGTGACCAGTGGTGGAAATGTTAGCCATAAGCATTTAATGAAGATGAGAACTTGGCTCATGATGAGACCCCCTTTATCTTAGTTATGACACCAAGAGACACTACCCTAGCATGGTGACCATCTGAATGGTAATTTCATACCACTACATTCCCATGGACCTAATAGGTTTGCTTGTGATGAGACCCCCTATCCTCCAACTAGGTCTTGATTTTATTATTTTATGGGTCCCTTTGTTTCTTGTTGAGAAGCCTTTTATTTATTTCTCACGGATCCTTGGGTGAAGCATCTCAAGGTTTTGTTCTTTTGGATTTTATATTTTTCAAACTAATTTTACCCTTTGGGCCTTTATCCCCTTCTTCCCATAAGATAAGGCACAACCCTTTGCTAGCTTAGCAAACCCAATTCCCGAACTAGTGTAGGGGATGGATGAGAGGGAAAAAGATGAAAAGTGATAAGTATGGTGGGAATGGATGATGACCTTTCATGAACCCACCCACTGGAAAATCAAACCCTATGGGAAGCAACTTGATAGGGAATCTTGTTATTCCCCCCAAGTGTGAACAAGTGGAAATGCATAAGATCCAAGCACACGTCAAAAGTAAAAAGAATTAAATGCACATATTCAAATGTTTTGAGAATCAAAGTGACACATACGATGATACCCATACTCATTACCTCATGGAGAAAGACCCATTGCTACTGAAGGATTAATCCGATGGGATGGATTGTACTGTTGCTGATAAGGTGGAGGTGTTGAAGAAGAAATATGGGCCCTCCAGGGCCACGCTCAAGTTAATATGCCTCTTGGTACTCCATGTATAGAATATGTGCACCTCGAGACATACTCTCCTTAGTTATCCATAGCCTAGGGGATAACAAGGCCATTGATTAATTATTGACTAAGTGCATCACGATGATGGTGGTGAGGATATATGGATCATTGGGTACTCAACGGATCACTGGTGGTCAACTGAGGGTGGTGGAGAAGGTCCTGGATGGGAACTTGTTTGCATGGGGTGTGCTGATGCACACCAAGATTATGTCTGTGTTGAACTAGTGTCGGCAAGCCGACGCCAGTGAATTTGTGTTTGGGTCTGTGTTTGTGGCCTAGTTTTTGGAGAGGGTGCCTGTATTTCTCCCAAGGATTCTTATAGAGCCAGTGGGGTGGCGAGAGGTGTGACTGATGTTGTGGCACACGTGTTGGCCTACCATGGAGGAGGGGAGGGCGACCACTATTTCACGGCCACGATGGTGCGAGCGTGGTGTAATATGCCATAGGTGACCTTGCGATATCCATATGAGGGTATGGACTATCAACATGATATAGACATGGTGCTTCCTTCTCAGGAGGACTGGGATGAGAGAGGTACGTGTTGTCTTTATTTATTTTTTGATTTTGGTAGATAGAATTTATCATATATGTATATGGATTCTCACGTTATATCTGGTGTTTTTTTGAAAATGTTGGACCATGAGGACGAGAGGAAAAGTTATTCACGGAGCTGGCTCGATGGGAGTCATCTTGACAGGAGACTATAGAGCCGAGGGCTGGACAGAGGTGTTAGCGAGATGACATTGGTTCTGGACCAGCTAGAGAGGCACAGGGAGATGCTTCATCCACTTTAGAGGATCTTCGCAGATGGTTCGAGTGGGTCCTCTAGGGTGTTCCTAAGGGCATGTGGGCCCATATCTAGGACGAAGAGGTCCTGGACCAGTGTGTGGTGGTACTTGCAGAGTGGATGACATTGATATGAAGAGTCACAGTAGGGGGGGAAGTGATGATTGGTCGGATGCCTCCTAGAGCTGGAGGGCCCTCAACTAGTGGGACACCTTCGGCTGACAGAGGACATGGGGAGGGTGCTCTCGGGGCACCTTGAGTGATGATTTTTTATGTATATGGGTTTATGGGCCTAGTTTTGTATCGGGTATTGAATACCCATTTTTTGTACTCATAGGGATGATGGGACTCATGAGCCTATGGGAAATTGTATATCTATTTTTCCCTTATCCTGGAGGATAACGATCCATCAGGAAAATTTTCCATTAATCTTTTGTCGACTAAGAAAGTACTGCATGGGATTGGAATCTGCTACAACCTTGGTAGTTCAAGGCATAATATAATGGTGTAGTATTTGTACTGCGAGGAAAACTGCTAGCGTGAGTTTCTCACCATGATTATACTTCAAGGGTGGCCCTGAAAGGGTTTTACTAATGTAGTAAATCACATGTTCATGCCCATCATCCCCTAATTGAATGAGTACTCCTGCTATTGAAAAAATAGAGGCTGATAAGTAGAGGGTGTAGTCATGATCATAGTCTAGGGGACTAATAAAAGGGGCATTGGATAGGGAAAATTTTAAATCATCAAAAGAGGTTCAATCTTGTGTGTCCCATCGAAATGGGATATCATGTCATAGTAGGTAGAGAAAACCATGTGCGCGAGTGGGATATTCTGGGACAAAGTGACGTAAAAATTTGGCTTTCCCTGTAGACTTTGCAATTGGCGTAAATTCCTAGGTGGTCGAATTTTGGTGATAGCTTAGACCTTGAGGGGTTCCATAGTGATGCCATGTTGAGAGATGATGAACTCGAGGAGACGTTCGACAGTGATGCAAAAGATGCACTTGAGGGACTTCAAGTGGATATTATATTGGTGACATCGGTGAAAAATGATGCGTAAGTTGTCTAAATGATGGGTTCCCTTTTTGGAACAAAGAGTGAGGTCATCCAAATAAGCGAGGATGATGCAAGCAAGATCATGAAAAACATAGGTCATGGCCCATTGGAACATAGCACCAACATTTTTGAGTCCAAAAGGCATGACGTGATAAGCAAAGGTACCCCAAGGGGTTGTAAAAGTGGTTTTGTACTGATCTGCTGGGTGGATTTGAATTTGATTATAGCCGGAGAACCTGTCCATAAAGGACAATGCTTCATGGTCTGCATAATCATCGATGATTTGTTTGATGAAAGGGGTTGGGAAGTTGTCTTTGGGACAAGAAAGGTTGAGGTTGTGAAATTTTGTGCAGACATGAATAGTTCCCTATTTTTGGTTAACATGAATGGGATTAGAGACCCATGAAGTGTACGCAATGGGGTAAATGAACCTGACAATGCGTAATGTGTCAATTTTGGCATTGATAGCCATAGCTTTGGATGGGTGGAGGGGGAATTTATTTTGAAAAATAGGGGCGGTATATGGCTAGGTGTCAATTCGATGTTCAACTATAGAAGGATTGAGGCTAGGTATCTCCATATATGACTAGGCAAAAATATCTCGGTATTCGTGAAATAGAGATTTATAAGCAATGGTTTCTTCATGGAAGCATGCATCGCTAATGGTGATTTATTTTATGATTCTAGTTTTAATAGAAATGTCAATTTTTATGGTGGGGGAGATGTTGGCCATGTTGCCTTCTTCAAAATCATCCGGGGTAGGGATAGGGTTTCTGAACCAGTCAATATGCCCCAAAGGAACACAATCCTTGGTTTCAATTGCATACGAGGAGGCTTTGGTAGGAGGGTGAAAGGACTCTTGTGAAAGAAAAGTGCTCGATGATGGATCACATTCCATGGGAAATTAGGGGTAGTCAGTTCCTCTAGGATATCTTCGTCATAGTGGAAAATGTGAGAATCTACGGGATCCTGGGAGATGGAAGGTGAAGTGTCAATGGGTAAGTGTTGTTGTCCTCAAGGGATGGGGACACATAGGGGATATCATGTATGGGTTGTGATGGCTTGCTTGACATAAAACACATGTCACGATATTGTGGATGGTACCTCGTTCGCTCGGGGACTGACGATGAGATATAACAAATGTCAGTAATGTGAGCCTCCATGGGGAGTGACTGAGAGGGCTCTCGCTGAGATGTGTGGCATATTATGGCTAATGTTTGGTGGAATTGAGGTAGAGCTGGGAAATGATGAGTGTAATGACCATATTCAGAGCATAGGGCACAAGAAAAATTGGTTTGTAACCCTTTATTGCATGTGGTGGAGGAATTCGTAGTAGCAGTGGATGTACTTGATGGAGTAGCAAGCAATTAGGTTTCTTTAGGGAGCTAGATAAGATTGTGTAACTCAGGAAGAGTAGGACATATGTTTGTGGGGTGTCCTTTTATTTCACACAGTGTGCAAGGAGGTTGAGCTTGGCAAGGGAGTGAAGCCATGGGCTCATTCTTCCTTTGTCTGCCCCCAGTGGTGGTGGTTTTTCTACTAGTTGCGGGTGGGGGTTGTGTGGAAGGAGCCTGTACATGGATCTACATCAGTAATCCCTCTGTCTGAGGAGGGAGAGATTGTGTAGGAACCATATCGAGTGGATGGAGATACCATATAGGGATGGAAAGAACCATTTTTGGAAGGGTGAGAGTAGTAGCTACCTGGAGTGCTTGGACTCTAGGTGGGGGGTAACAAAAGGGAATTTGGGTAATGGCTTGGGGGAATGTCTCCCAAACCAAGATTTTCCCTTGGAGGGGGGTGATATGAGACAAGTGTTGCAGTGGGGTTCTTAGGGAACTCCCGAGGTAATAGTTATTCGATTGGTGGAATTTTGATGTGGGGAGAGGCCTCATTGAGAGGAATGTTGTCTCCGATATTTGTTCTTTTGAAGGAAAATACACACACTTATGCTGAAATAGAAGGGTTTAGGAGGGGTGGTGATCCATGATATGTCAATAAGTAAGGGTCCTTTAATATTATAGGACCCATGTCCATGACCGAAAAAGCATCCGAGCTTATGCAGACAAGGGGGAGGATGTTATCAATATTGGTAGAATGATTAGGCTCATAATGTGTAAGTTGGTCGATGGTGACGATTTTCCCTTTTTGGGGGAACATCATCGTATGAAACACAAAAGAGGCTACTGAATTCATAGCATACATGTAGCTACATCCGAACAAGATATTGTAATCAAGTGGGGTGTTGATAAATTCAATGTCAATCAAGATGGTTTTTCCCCAAAGTTCTATAGGGACATTTTGGGAGGGCCCTTCATGGGACGATGGTCGAATTTCATTAAATCCCAGGGTGATGGAAGATGGTACTAGCTCAGGGGAGTCAAGTTTCTACCATATTAGTTTGGACATGATGCATGTGGATGCACCTTCATTGATGATGCACCGATGAAGTGTGATGTTCCAAATCTTAATTGGTATCTGAAAAGATACCAGGGCAGGGAGGCATGGTTCTCCTCTATTTAGATCAGAGGTGATGAGTCAAGTATCAACTAGGTCAACTTCCCCCAAGGCGAAAAGAAAGGATTTTCATTGTGATGGATAGGTTTGGAGAACCTCCAACACCGAGATGGATGCAGGAGACTGTGCTAAGTCATCAACCAAACTATAGTTATGGGCTGCCCTATCATGAGGGTTATGTACATTCCACCATAATGACATGCAGGGTATACGAGGGTTTGGTTTAATGTTAGGGAGGAGAATCATCAGAGGTTTCCCAACTATAGATGGAGTTGTTTCTGAGGTCATGGGGGTAGAGTCAGGAGGTAGTTCATATTCATGACCGTGTTTTTGGATAAGAATCTCTTCCTCACTAGTAAGGAGGATATTGCTATCGGTTGGATTTCCAGGTTGATTGGGACCTGGGTTTTTATATTGCCCCATTTGTGGTGGGGCTGAGTTTATCTTTTATTGGGTATTCATCACATCTTGGTGTGGAATATGGTTTTTCAAAAAAATTGGAGGTGGTGGTTGCAAATAATGTTGTGGGGCCTGGTGAGGGGAAGGTGGTGTTGGAGGGCATTGTGTGTTCATGGATCCTTTCATGCATTTGAAATCGACATTTTGGGGGAAATGGCGATTATAATGTCCATACTCACCACATAGAGCGCAAGGGAAGTTAGTTCCGAGGTTATTATTCTTCCCTTGTCATGGTTGATTGTTATTGTTTCCCCCTTTGTGGTTTTGGTTGCCCTGATTCTGGTTTCCCCCAGTGGGATGGTTTTGTTGGGAGTTATTTCCTCCTGGTCCCAAATTGTTATTGTTTCAATTTTTCCCTTTCTTCTTGGAATTATTTGGTTGATGAGTTGGATTTTCCATTTTCAACTGTTCAAAAGTGTGAACCTGTTGAATGGGAGAGGGTTGAACAAAATTAACGTCGACATGTGGTTGTCCTGGTGGAGGAGAGACTGGTTTTGGAGGACCAAGGAATGGAAAATATGGATTGTTTTGTGGAGACGATCTATATGATGTATAGGAAGTTGAAGTACTTCCAATACTGTTGGGGTTATATGCGGGGGTTTAAGGTGAACTTGTACTTGGTTGAAAGACCAGATGCATGATGGGTACCTGAGGGGGTCCCCCCAACGACTGAGAAGGAACAACATGATTTGTTGTTGGTGAGTGGGAGCAGAGTGATAAGACATCCCCCCATATGGTTGCGGATATTGATTTGCACCATAAGTAGGTGATGGGTGGCCGTAAGGGTTGATATGTGTCATAGAACCAATCAACCCATCAACAACATGGGACATCCCAAGTTTGTCCTGGCCAAATGGTATGGGTCTAGGTGCATCAGGTAATGCTATGTACAAGAAACTTGATTGAGCATAGATGAGGTAAAATTGTTGGGCCTTATTGATGGCTTCCTCTTCTGATTAAGGAAAAGTGGACGCTACATCCTTGGCAATAACAAAGACGAGTGATTTAAGAAACTAATCGAGACATTATTCTTTGGTGGTTTTTTCTTTATGCAAACTAAGTCGTTGACTTCATTCATGGATGTGGTCAGTGATATGGATAGAAGTTGTTTGTTTGAACTCTGATAGAAGTTCTAAACCAGTGTTATGATGAACTGGTAATTGGAAAAAGGACAAAAAGGCCTTGGCCAATGATTCAAAAGTCACATGGGACCCTAATTTTTCGTCCACATACCATTTGGCTTATGAACCAGTGAGAGTTTTTTGAAATAACCTCAAGTGGATGGAATCATCCATGATGCTGTTTGAATAGAACCATAGGTGGAATTTCATAACATGGTTGGTAGGATCTTACCCTAGTTTTCCTTCAATATTTGGAATATCTGAAGGAAATTTTGTAGGCATATTGGGACAAGTGGGGTCATGCAAAGTGGGATAATTCGTGAGTTTGGTTAAATCATGAATGTTAAGGGATCCCAAGTATGGCATAGGGATATTTGGCGGAGGATTATTTCCAGCCATTTTGTGTATAGGTAATGGATCTATCCCTTGAGAGGGAGTTCGTGGGTTTGTACTTCTTCCTTGAGAAGAAGTTTGACCCCCACCTTCTTATGAAGGAGAACTAATAGATGGATGACATTGGGTATTTGACCCAAGAAAAGTGGAACCAGGTAAATATGATCAAAAACCAATAGCACTCACGGGGGTGTGACATGGTTGATGCGGTGAGTTGGCAATACTAGGGACTCCTCTTGAAATAAGAGGGAGATTTTGCAAGCATCTATAACGACGAGGATTTTGTGGTGGTTCTGACTGGAAAATTGAATGTGTGAAAATTGTGACAAGAAAGAAATAAATAAACAAGAGCTTTTGACCTTCAAAAAATAGTATAACTCACAATTTAATGTAATCAAATGAACATCATACATAAATCATTTGTAAATAAACAAGCAAGTGGATAGGTGGATTTTTTCTGTGTGCGGGGACAATAAAAAAAAATGGTTGTGTCCTAAAAGACCTATCATCATTCCTCTCAATTTTGCATTGGTCCTTCCAATAGCAATCAACAGTGGGGTCTGAATCCACTAGAAGGGGAACTAGTGAAGTTTGAAGTAATCAGTTATAATGAGGGGTAGAGGGTGCATATCCCGAAAGAGCTGGCGATATTTCCCAATAGCCACACAAAATATGATCAAGGTGTGATTGCATCCCACAACCGCCACCTCGATAGATATCCTATGTTTGTCCACTAAGTACCTCAGTCAAAGTGTGACATTTATATTTTCGGCCTCAGAAATGGGTCATGGGCTAGATGCCCTCACAAGAGTTGGGTGACTCAACGAGGGATGGGCAGAACAAACAGACCTCAACCTTCGACCCTTCATGGGTATCTCCCTGACTTATGGTGTAGGAAAACTTGACTTGAAGGATTTGAAATATCCCTATTCCCATCTTCTATTGTTTCAAAATGTGAGAACCTGATAAAAGGGGGTTATTTGGATGCCTACCCCCGAGATCCTACCTAAACTAAAAAAATTCTTTTGACACCTCCCGTGGAAGAAAATTTAGTGTGTTCTTAGAAATTTTTTAGATGTGGTGGAATGAGAGATTGAGGTCATGGACCAACCTCGTTTGAATTAATTGGTGTGGATAATTTCCAAAGAAGTAGTCAGATCTTTTAGAATTCCTTTTAAGAAATCCTACTTCGACCTCCACTATTCTAATAAAAATTATGTGTGTGAGGAGTGGTTTTGTGTGCAAGAAATTGAAAAGTGTGCAAAGTTTTTTAATAATTTAAGTGTGATATTGCAACATGTGGAATTCCTATGGTCCTTAAAAATCTTCTTACCTAGCTTGCTATGTTTCTTTGGTACAACCTTGCTGAATATTTGCATCCCTAAAGAACTAGCAATGTGGGCATATGGGTCCTTACAATTCCTTTAAACTCCCTAGAATGTTGTCTATAAAAAGAAAGATTTTTAAACTATCCTAGAATTGTAGACATGTGGGCATGTATGGGCCTGTTACTTTGGTCTTTTAAACTTTCCTAGAGTGTTTTATAAACTAAGAAAGTTTTTAGAAACTATCCTAAGATTGCAAACATGTGGGCATGTATGGGCCCTTACAAAGATTTAAGATGATTTCCAAAACTAAGAGGAACCCTAGGGGGGCTTTGTCCTCTCTTAATTATTTGTTAAGGGAGATAAATGTCCTTTCAACCACTTTTTCTGATTCCCGAGATCACACTAGGGTGCGGGGGAAGAGCATACTTGAGGGTTAAAATTGATTTCTAGTCCCAAATTAATTGATTGTGTTTGAAAAAAAAAAAACTTCAACTCAAAATTTTAAAATGCCAAATGAGCCATCTATGTGGCAACAAAGCAAAAGAGAAGAATAGTGATTCTTTTTACCCCTAAGTTCTTATTTTAACTAACCTTTCTTGTGAGAAGGGACTCTAAGTGAAGTGTAGTTGCTTTACAAAGTGTCAGAAATTAGAATCTGAAGCCTAGGGGCCCTCAAACCATTCATAAAAAACCTTACAATTTGAGAAAATTGAACTTATGCGTGGGCGATAGTTTTGAAAGGCACACAGAGGGTGCATAGTGCACACAGTAATGAAGTTTTTCACGCACACAGTGCACATAGTGTGTGTCTGTGTGCCTTCAAAGGTGTGCACTTCCTGTCATGTGTCGGGAAATAAATTTCAAAGTGAAATTCTCTTGCCTTGGCTCTAAATTTTGACTTTGGAATGTTGGACTAGGCCGGTTTTGGTACCTGCATATTAGAACAACAAAAAATAAGTTCTTTCAAGACTTAAATATGGAGGAATTTGATATCGATCCCCAGTATGGTCTCCAATCTGTTGTGTTGGTTTTGTCACATGGGTGAGAAAAAGAACAACACTTTCATGCTTAGTTAAGTCAAATAAACAAGAAATACGTTTTTGAGTTGATTAGATAACCAAATACACATGAAAAAAAGAAATAAAACTAAAAGCAACAAGAAATAAAAGTTAGAGAAGCTTGAAACAATTAGAACCATGAAAAGCACAAAATGACCAATATATAACTACCAATGGATCAATATATTGATAGGATAAAAACCATAGAGAAATGCAGGGACTTATGAGTCCCCTCTTCCTCCTTGGGAGGGATTTTGAGTTCCATAATAGAGATATCTTGTCTTCATGCAATGACAAGTAACAATGGTGAAGAAATACAATGTCAATTCCCTCAAGAGGTGAGCGGAATGGACCTTGTTATAACGCTTGAATGATTCAAAGAGAAAATAGGATTCTAAAAGAAGAATTATGGCAACATAACAATACCTTGATGTTATTATTTTTCTACCACACCCATGGCACATATTTATAGTTTCCATTCATGGAAATATATAATTGGTTCATAGTGTGAACAAGGGGCTTTTTAGGGCACTTCCTAGCCCTTGACCAGCCTCCAAGCTAGATTTCGCTCAGATATGAGTGTCAAATTGTGTTGGGGGTCGGACTAGAAGTGGTTGAGGGGCTAACAAGATTCATAAAAGTGTCGTTCATAGAAGTGTGTGGCTTTTCTTGTAGACATCCGCGCATCTTGCGCACAGTGCCTTTTGAGGTTTGTGTTAGTCTGTGCATTTTGTGCACTGTGGGTGTGCTTCCTTTGGTGAATTTGCGCATTTTGATTTTTGAACCAAGTATATAGTTTTTTTCCTTTGATAGATTTTTGTGTTGTAGGTGGAATAATTGTTTCTATCATTGACTTCTTTCTTTAACCATTGCGTGCAATATTGCAGATGATTTTTCAATGATAAAAGATTGCGTTTTTATAAGTGTCTTGTGTTATTCTTAGTAATATAACTAGGACTTATATGAGTTGTAGTCTATGAGTTGATTGTGTTATGTTAATGGGTAGCTGGGACTTACATGAGTGGTTTGAAATGGTTAGGCCTAGGCTATGGACCTTGATAGGCCTAGCCATTATTTTATTGACAAATACTTTAATAATTTTAGTATTAATGCCAGTGAAAAAAAGTGGTATGGATATTAACATCCCTTGTACAACCTTAGTATAGACGATAGTGTTCCCTAAAAAAAATATATATATTGTGAAATTTGGGGTACATTACATATGGTATCATAGATGTAGGTTACAGCGCTTGGACCTCATGGAAACACCAGAATTCATTTTTTTTGTTTTTTCCTTGAAGAAAATATAATAAACACATTTACTGTTACAAACATGAATTTTTTTTTTCTATTGTGAAAATGTCAGCACGGAATGAAGAAAAAAAAATACCTAAAGGGAATCCAAATCAAGGGCTTCCTAACAACCCTAAGCATAATTTGTGAAGGGATTTCAACCACCTAGGATTTGGAAACAATGAAAAACCTTATCATGGAATTACAAGTGTTTAAAGAGGATAATGAAAAGATGAAGAAACCACAAGAAGACCAACTGGAGATAAATGAAATGTTGCTACATAGTATAGTAACAAAGAAGAGTCCTAGCGACAATGAAAAAGAGGAAGAGGTCAACAGAGAGTCCTCTAAAAATTCTGGTCATGAAATGGAAAAATAGGACAGTTATTCTGAAGGCACACACATGACAAAAAAAAAATCATCTACAAGAAGGAAAAGAAAACAAGTGGATCACTTAGAAGGTGAATTCAAGAAAATAAAACATTCCACCTTTGATGGAGAATCAAATACTAGGGAGGAGGTTGAAGCATGGTTACTATATATAAAGAAATACTTCCGTATTTATAACTACTCTAGTAATATGAAATTCAGAATGGCCATTTACAACTTAAAAGGAAAAGCTAGAATATAGTGGAAAGACCCAAAATTAGCCAAGGGATTGAAGGAGAAACAAATGGAATGGTCAGATTCTAAAAAGTATTTCAAGAAGCAATACTTATCAGAACGTTATTATGAAAGAAAAACTAAGGAATTCTACTAACAATGACTAGGAAAAATGGCGATGGACAATCTGATAAATAAATTTCTATATTTTTGGGGTTTTGTACCATACATCAAACAAGACAAGGTAAAGATACAAAGGTTCTTGAGATGTCTATCAAATTCGTACAAGGAAAAAATTGAATTTCACAATCCCAAGTCTTTAAATGAAGTGTTTAGAAAGGCTCAGATGTGTTATGATCAATACAAATAGAGATTTGAAATTCCCAAAGCATGGAAAGACAAGAAACATGACAGATTGAATCAGTGTAAGAAAGACTTCCAACCATCCCCTTTTAGTAATATGGAGAAAGGTTTCCAAAGAAAAGATTACTATTCAAATATACAGAATTCCCAAGGGGGAAATACACTAGCTAACCTGGGAGTCAAAAAGGTTGGGGACATTACTAGAGAACAATTGAAGTGTTGAGAGTGTGGAGAACCTCACTTGAGGAGGAATTGTCCACGCTTAAATCCCACAACAAGAACTTTAGTCCATAACCTTCAAGAGGCTTCGATGGTCAAAGATGTGGGTAGAAGTGGGCATAAAATCAATGCAGCTTTGGATGGAAAACAAGAAGATCATCAATCCACTATTATGGAAGTCAAAGGTAAAGTTCATTCCCACAATGTCTCTATACTAATTGACTCAGGAGCTAGTATGAGTTTTATTACTCCCTCTTTAGTTGAATTGAGAAAACTAAAGAAAGTAAAGCATGCTAAGTCCTGGTTGGTGCAGTTAGCAACAACGACGAAAAGAAAAGTAACAGATTTTATTTATGATTGTGATTTAAGCATAGATGGTCAAAATACAAAGTTAAATGTGAACATATTACCTTTGGTATGTTATGATATAATCATTGGCATGGACTAGATAGAGATACATAAAGTGATATCAAACTTTTACGAAAATTCATTTGTGTACATAGATGAAAATAACACAGTTAGAATGGTACAAGGAATCATAAAACCAATTTCTGTTAGGCAAATATCAGTGATGCAATTTAAGAAATTCATGAACAAAGGTTTCCAAATTTATGTTGTACAAGTAACTAATCTTCTAAGAGAAGAAAGTAAATTGATTTTAGAATATTGTATGCTCCTACATGGGTTCAAATATGTATTTGTAGATGAAATACTAGAACTACCTCCAATGAGAGAGATAGATTTCTCTATCGATCTACTACCTGGGTCTGCCCTAGTATCTAAGGCACCTTATAGAATGAGCCTACTTGAGTTAACATAACTGAAAATTCAGTTACAAGAACTATTGGATAAATAATATAACAGACCAAGTGTTTCACCTTGGGGAGCACCAATTTTATTCATTAAGAAGAAAGATGGGACTTTCAAACTATGCATTGACTATCGACAACTGAATAAAATGACAATTAAAAATAAGTATCCCTTACCCAGAATTAATGACCTATTTGACCAAGTTAGAGGGGAAAGGATATTTTCTAAACTAGATTTAAGGTATGGTTATCACCAAGTTAGAATAAAGGATGAAGATGTAAATAAAACAACTTTTAGAACACGTTATGGAGACTATGATTTTGTCAAAATCCCATTCGGGCTTACCAATGCACCAAAAAACTTTATGTGTTTGATGAATAGTATATCGAACCAATATCTGGATAAATTTGTGTTGGTTTTTATCGATGATATTCTAATTTACTCAAAAACGGAAGAAGAACATGAAGAACATCTGAAAATAGTATTGTAGACTTTAAGGGAACATAAGTTGTATGATAATTTTGATAAGTGTGACTTATACCAAAGAAAGATACATTAATTAGGACACATAATATCCAAAGATGGTATTGTTTTTGATCTCGGAAAGATAAAATCCATTATGGAATGGCCTATTCCTATGGATGTAGCAAACATCAGATCATTTATGGGAATTATCGGTTATCACCGGATATTTATCGAAGGATTTTCCAAGATCGCATACCCGATTACCTCGTTACAAAAAAAGGGAATAAAATTGACTTGGTCACAAAACTGTCAGGACAGTTTTGATAAATCAAAAGGAATTTTAACGACAACACCTATCCTAAAGGTACCAGATCCCGATAAATATTTTCCATATTTTGGGGATGAAAGCAAAGAAGGATTAGGAGGAGTACGGACACAAGTTGGACACGTCATTTGTTATGAATCACGTAAACTGAAAGAACATGAACACAATTAAGTGACTCACGATCTAGAATTAACAATTGTAATTCATGCATTAAAAATGCATGGGACATTATTTAATGGGAAGAAAATTTATGTTATTAACTAACAAGAGTAGCGTAAAATATTTGTTCAACAAACTAGACCTCAACGTAAGGCAAGCAAGATGGTTGGCCTTCTTAATCAAATTTGATTTCTATGTACGACACATCAAAGGTAAAGAAAATATAGTTGCAAATGCACTAAGTCAGAGGACTAATGGACTCTATGAAATAAATTTCAGCAAAGAAGAAAATTTATCGAACAAAGAAGAAAATATGCAAGCAATAATGACAAAAATTACATTAAAACAACAACAAAATTGCAAGTAAATACAGAAAAAATGAACATAACAGATCCGAGTTTAGATAAAAATGGACTATTAAGGTTCAAAAACCGACTGTATGTACCTAATTCTGTTGATTTAAGGACAACAATTCTTGGCGAACTGCACACAAAACCATATTTTGGTCACCCACGATACCAGAAAACAATAACAACCTTAAGAAAGTTTTTTTACTGGACTAACATAAAGAATGAAACAACTGAATATTTGTCTAAATGGTATATTGTCAACAAGTAAAGGCTGAACATCAACATCCAGTAGGTCTGTTACAACCTTTTCCTATACTAGAATGGAAATGGGAGATTATCTCAATGGACTTCATCACAGTTTTCCCTAAGACTCAAAGACAAAATGACTTGATTATGGTAGTGGTTGATAAACTATGTAAATCTGCACATTTTATACCTGTGAAATCTATTTATAAAGTGATTAATATGACTGAAATTTTTATGAAATAAAAATTTAGATTGCATGGAATTCCTAAGATAGTAATTTCTGATAGACATGTCAAATTTACGTCAAATTTTTGGAAGGAATTGTTTGCAGGATTAGATACTAACTTGAATTTCAGCACAAGATACCATCCACAAATGGATGGGAAAATAGAATGAACAAACCATATTATAGAAGACATGTTGTGAATGTACATAAGGACAAAACCAACTAAGTGGGAGGAGTACCTCTAGTTAGTTGAAGTTTCTTACAATAACGATTATCAAACATCAACTAAGATGAGCCCCTTTGAAGTCTTATATGAAAGGAAATGCAAAGCCCCGATTAGTTGGGATAATCTAGTTGACAAGATTATGGTGGGACCAGAAATGATCCATGAGATGGAGAGGATGGTAAAAAAAGTACAACAGAATTTAAAAGAGGCCCAGGACCGATAGAAAAGCTACGCAGATTTAAAAACAAGACATCAAGAATTTCAAACTAGAGAACATGTATATTTAAAAGTCAAAGAAAGAAGGATTTCTATAAAGATAGGAAGTTTTTCAAAGTTGGCACCAATTTTTTATGGCCCCTTTGAGATTTTAACTCGAATAAGACCCGTGGTGTATCAACTAGCACTCCTTGCAAATTTAAAAGTTCATTTTTTTTCATGTTTCATAACTAAAAAGGTATATTCATGATCCTACTCACATCATAGATTGGAACATGGTGCAGGGGAAACCAGAAGGCGAGTTCCAAGTAGAACCCCTATGCATTCTGGATAGGAAATAAACAATACTACAAAACAGAGCCATCGCCCAGGTAAAAGTGCAATGGAAGCACTTTAGTCCCGAGGAGGCCACTTGGGAATTGAAAGAAGATATGATGAAATATTATCCAACCCTATTCTGAGAGAGAAATGAACACTGAGGACAGTGTTTTACTTAAGGGGGAGAGGATGTAATATCCTCAAATTTTAGAAAATTAAATTCTATGTGGAATTTTGAAGTAAATCTTCGTTTTTGGAAAATTTGGATTTGGAAATTATTTTCCATTTATGGAAAATCCGAATTTGGAATTTTTGATTATGTAATTAATTATTTGATGACTATTGGGAAAATATTTGACTTGCCCAAATGTCCTCTTTTATTGGACACATGTATGAGACAAACTTTTAATAAAATTAATGTTGGAAGACAAATGAAATAGCCAAGTTAAAAATAGTTGACCATGACTCCATGAGTGGGGAATAGGTTTGCATTACCTCAACGATGATTTTTACAAGTGGCAAAAGTGGAATTTGGCCACTAGAAGCCCGTAAAAATCAGGGATTTGTAAAGCTGTAAATTTCCCCAAGGAGGGAAAGAAATGAAAGACCTAGGCATAAGATTATATAGAACATATGTGGGAGGCAGGACACTGCTTAGTATGTTGGAGGAAATGGAGAATTGTTTGTTTTTATGATCACCGTCAGTGTGAGGCAAAGAATTTTTTGTATTGTTGATGCTGACTATAGCTAAAGAGGATAATTTAGTTCCCCCTTATGGACTCATGGTCAGGCTAGGGGTTGATCAGGACAAGTGAATGTGGTTGATATGTTCTACGGTTGGGTGGAACTTGGTTGTTCCATTTGTTTTCCCAGCATCATCTTTTTCATATATATATTTTCAGTTGTGTATTTAAATTTGGTACTATGCTAATGATGTTTAGTAGTTGTACAATTGTTTCCATATCTTTGTTATATTGTTTATAAGCAATCTATTTGAAACCATTCTATAGTCATATTAGTTGACATGGTTACCAGTATGTAAAGTACTGTGGTAGTACGTTATTTTCAGTATAGTTTTACATATATATAGATATATGTGAATATATATATACATAAACATGAATAAAACTACTGTAAATTTGTTGATGTTATGTAAAACAAAAGATTAACAATCCCATTATGTGTTGCGTCAAATATAAAAGGCACATGATAAAGTACAAGTGTTTTGACAAATTTGTCTTACACCTTTATTACCATCAATAGTTAAACCTTACAATTGAGTCCCTCAAATACCAGGACTCCCTATCTAAATGAAAACATAGATTTTAATGGACTACATAACACTGTCCACAAGTTCTCGCAAGAATTTGCGGAAGAAGATGGAAACCAAATACCTTTTACGGATAAGCGGACTGTCTCGCCAAGTATATGGTCCACCTCCCAAACCTACAACAAACAAACAAATGGTATTTAGTAATTTATCAAGGGTACAAAATTTCCAAAATTGCAACAAAGTAAAGGATTTAAATTAATTAACTTAGGTTTCAATTTTGAGAGAGGCATTCTCACCATCTTATGAAACCACCCATCCAAGACAAAGGAGGGAAGTGGGTGCGGTGTTCACCTGATGGGTTCCCTAGAAATACAAAAGGGAGCCATCATCAATGCTTATACTTGTGAGATATTAACACATTTTGCAAGCAGAAGTATAAATAAAGTCTTTCATTTGAAAACAAAATCATGATAACATGTAGAAACTAAATTGATAAAGAGAAATAAGTAATAAAGTAAAATGGATACCCACAAATCGAATCTTCAATAACCTGATAATAGTACTTGAAGATGATTTAAAATATCTACGGATGGCCAAATAATGTGGGTTAATCATATTAAACAGAGTCCCTATAATACGCAAGTAGGCCAGTGAATCTTAACAAAAAATCTATAAGTATTTTAGACAAAGAGTTTACAAGAGGAAACCGTACTGTAACAAATTCATCAAACAACAAACAACAAATGATTATTCAATACTTGACGAACTCCAATAGAGGTCAACAATACATGTAATCTTAACGAGAAGTTAAATTGGGTTATGACTCTATGTGAGTCTATTCATTTGTGCATGGAATGGTTTAAAAACTCTATGGGCCCGACCCCTTAGCGAACTAGGTATCCAATGCATGCAAGTTAAAACTTGGTTTTGGAAAGCCAAAGGAGGGCATGGGACTAATAGTTAAGATTGAATTAAACACTTCCATTTACACAATGAATTATAACTTATATAGTGGGCTACCAGACCATAACATTTATATAGTAAGTCTCCCTTAAAGGAACGCGGGGCTACATCGTTGTGACAACCCAAAACCAAACCAAAACACTACAAAGAGTTTAGGTTTTTTCATCCATGAGCGAATTGAGAAGTAACTAGGGTTTACAGTCTGGATGACCGAGAAACTTTACAGAGGAATGACAAAACCTGATTAGGGTTTGGACTGTGTAAAGAACCCCTGGAAAAACATGGTAGACATTTAATATATGAAACATAATGTCGAAATAATAGACTAGGACTTGGAAACTTACACAACGAGATTTCAACGCGAAATCAACATAACAGAGAAGGGGTATGGGAATGCATCATACAGAGCTCAACCCCTTGGTAAATTAATTACTTACATTTCAAAATACAACATACCGAGTTCGACTCATCATAGTAAGAAATTACTTAACGATATATAGAGAGAGAAGTGCATTATACATATTTCGAACATAGAGAATATTTTTGCACACCATGGAAATGTATTACACACATCTCGACCCAACAAAGTAAACGCAGGTCACACCCATGGAAATACGTTACACAGATCTCGAATACAGAGAATATTTTTTCACACTAGGGAAATGTATTATACAGATATTGACCCAACAAAGTAAGTGCATGGAACACCTCTAACACAACGCTCGACCCAACAAAGTAAGCGTGGGTAACAACCATGGAAATATATTATACATAACTCTACCCAACAAAGTAAGCATAGGATACACCCATGGAAATTTATTATACAGAGCTCGTCCAATACAAAGATTCAATGAAAAGAATAATGCATTATAAATCAAGACTCGGGACTAAGAACTCTCGTAATCACAGAGACCACGCATACCGTAATAAATGGTTAAATAATATTTAAAAGAGAGGAATCTGTTCACCCAGGCGTAAGTGCAAAATCCTTTTGAACCAACAAGTATGGAAAGGTTATATAGAGGGAATAAGATTACCTCATACAGGCCAAGAGGAAGATAGTGACCACGGGGTCAAAAACAAAACCGACTAAGTGCCTTGACACCAATCCTAGCTAGAGATTCAGGAATAGTGTCAAGGGAAGTGGCGTTTCCACGACCACCATGAACGACTACAGTCGCTTAACCCTACTTTCGCAAAGAAAAACAAAGAAAACCAAAAATTGAATGAAAAATGAATGTGATGGTAGTTACACTGCGTGCCTCTAATAGTGGAAAATGATGGAGGGTACACTACCTTCTCGCTTCCATGTGAAGGTAGATGAGGTGGAAAGACTGCAATGGCTTCCCCTATAAAAAATTTAGTCCTAGAAAACAAGGCAACCTACCACCATTAAAGGCTACGACCAACCTAATTCCAAGACTCAGTTTTGGTTGTTCGATGACTCGATAGTTAATGCTTATCAAATCGCTCAGAGGCCAGGAATTATGGTGGATGCAGATAGGAGTATGAGTAACATGGTTCTAACCTTATTCCTAGGTCTAATTCAACATTTCAATACTCTTTGTAACCTCAACAGACTCCTAGCACAAAGGTTAGGACATGGTGGTTAGAACCTAGTCCTTTCTCTTTGTGTGCCAGTGTTCAAGGGTGGGATATTAAAGCTTAGTTAGAGTATGGGTTTAGATCTTTGTATTTTTACAAGTGCCTTATGATATGTTAATAAAATAACTAGGACTTATATGATTTATATTGTATAAGTGCCTAGTATATGTTTAATAAAATAGCTAGGACTTATATGAGTTATTTTGTATAAGTGTCTTATGTAATTTTCATAAAATAGACTAGGGCTATATGAATTGCATTTTTATAAGTGTCCTGTGTTATGCTTAGTAATATAATCAGGACTTATATGAGTTGTAGTCTATGAGTGCCTTTTGTTATGTTAATGGGTAGCTAGGACTTACATGAATGGTTTGCACTGGTTAGGCCTACCCTATGGACCTTGACAGGACTAGCCATTGTTTTATTAACAAATACGTTAATAATGTTAGTAGTAACGCTAGTGAGAAAAAGTGGTATGGATCTTAATATCCCTTGTACACCTCAGTTTAGACGATAGTGTTCCCTCAATTTTTTTTTATTTTTTTTGTGAAATTTGGGGTACATTATAAGAGCACTTTGATTACTGAGAGCAATGTTCACTTGACACTTCGAGTGGTAAACCTTCAATAGAACAAATCTCTATTACAATAATATCCAAGACAAAACTTTTCATACCCTCTACTCTTATGTATACTAAATATGTCTATCCAAAACAAAAATCTAGAGGAAGATGCTTCTAGAAGCGGAAGCTTTTATTAGGTCTTCTTACATTTGACTTATTATTCCTTATTGCTACGCCTTATTAATATTGAACTTTATTACATGGAAACATATTATTCTACCTACGTGAGGGGTTAGGTCCCTAGAAACCATTTATTAAGAGATCAGGTTACTCAAAGAGTGGTTAAAATAGTGTATGTGGACACCAAAGAACAAATTGCACACATATTCACAAAACCTTTACCCAAAAGTACCTTTGAAAATCTTTGACAAAATTTGGGAGTAATTCACATACCTCATTAAAACCACAAAATTATCATTAGAAGAAAAGGGGCACATGGTCAAGGGGAGAATCACCATAGGGGGAGCCAAGAAATATCCCCTCTATCATTGTTGTCAAAGGGGGAGAAATTTGATAAGCAACAAAAATAAAAATATTTCAAAGAAAAGGTTTCCATCAATGGAAAAGGGGGAGAATGTTGGAAACAATGGTATGATATTTCCATTGATGTCAATAGGGTGCAGAAGAATCCAGTATAAACCCAAAGCTCAGAAGGACAAACATTAATCAAATCTCAGAAGATATATCACATTTGAACTAACACAGGAGACAAATTTTTGTGAGTAAATAAATCATTTTTTAAAGGATTGAGTTACATGAACCATTCATTCTTAGTTCAGGACAATCCAGGATCGTTACGTCGAGGTAAATTCATAGGTTGGAAGGATTAAATCTCAATGGACATATCTGAAGTAGGAGCATCATGGACCATTGGATCAAGTAGCAGATAAATAACCATATATGATTTTAGGGGATAAATTTTGCAGATGGGATATTTACATGGTTTTTCCCAGAACAATCTTCTCCAATTTACATTTTTTTACTAAAAATGATCCCCACAAATTCCATAGAATATTTTTTTTTACCTTAAAAATCACCAAATGTTTATAGAAACTATACAAAATCCTTAGAATTTTGAATATTTTTACAAAATTATCGCCAAACATTTTACATTTTTCATATTAAGGACTAGTAATGTTATCCTATGTTTCTACATTTTAATATAAATTTCCATCCTTAAAATTATCCCTGTAAATAAATTTTTCACTTTGCCACTTCAGCGATTACAGGAGACAAGAAAGAATCCACGAAATCTTGAAGTCACAAAATGATTCCAATCGTCGATCAGGAAGGCACTTCAGATGGTTTCCCAGTCCTTAGATCAGTATTTGATCTAGAATTAAGCATTGACCACTCTAACGAAAAGGATTCTAAAATATTTAAGCTTACCTGAAGGTCGAAGCCCCAAAGTCGCAAACTCCCATCGACCATCGGATCAGAGGAAGAGTAGGGAAATCCTCTCAACTATTGATATGGAATGAATATTGAAACTATTAGATCACGCTAAAAGGAATAAAGTGGTCAAATCCTGCATTGACCTACACCGACGATAAGAATCTCAGATAAACCAATAAATCCTGAACTTTGGAGCCCCGAAGTTAACCGAAGTCGTCGATCAAGTCAAGAAAAGATACACAATGATAGATCTATTTGGTACTTCGAAAATGATCGAAGGATGGTATAAAAGTGACAAAACTCCAGACACCGCGAAGTGTAAATCCATGATCCATGAGGGAGACATGTGGCATAAGACAAATATGACATGTGGCCTAATCAACTAGTGACACGTGTCAAGGTATAGTTGGCGCATTAGGTATATGAAAGTCATGAATCAAGGTGACACATGGAAGCCACTCAGCTATTGCCACGAAAACAGTGACATCAACAATCCATGTCACTCTGGGACTATATCCTCCAAGTGTATCCAACTTCTCCTACCAGCTAAAATGTCTGAAGCCTCAAAGGCCGGAGTCACGAATTAACATTTGGTCATTGATCTAAGATCCTACGAAATATTTCTTGACCGTATGATCAAGTACAGTGGAAGAATAGAGTAAGCGTGAATAACGAATTAACACTAACCGTTGATCTACTTCGGGAGCATTCTCTACCATTGATCAAACATAGTGGAAGGATAACATAAGTGGAGGTCTTAACCGACAACAAGCGGTCACCGCGATTCTATGAATTATTCGGTAGGTAAACCTTTGTAGATATTTCTCTACTCCAGAGTCCTGGAGCCAAAAATAGTCGAAGTCCTAGAGTGAACAAGAATCGTTCATCTCAATTCCTGATTAAGTCTCGACCGTCGATTTGTTTGAAGCCTCTCTATAAGCCAAGATCATCCATCTAACACAATATTAAATATTGACCATCTCATATACTAGTGAATATAGTATATGCACTTCAGTGAAATGTACTATGGGACGATTGAATGATTTCAAGGATCAGAAATAACGAACGACAGAGTATCGAAGAAAATGGTTACAATAGTTCTCACGTGATAAGGAAAAGAAGCTAAATGGAATAGAAGTAAATAATCCCTTAGACGTTTGAATACAGTCCCATATAGAAGAATAGGGGAAGAAGAAGAAAGTGTTAATAAAACAATTCTTGGAATGGATAAGCTCGTGGTTTCGACCTTGCGATCACATGAATTTTGGTTGAAGGGAGATCCTATTGATTAATACTCTAATTCACAACAATTCGAGAGATGTAGAGTAATGAACCGATGCGCAGTCATGATTAAAGAAGAGTTAAATCATGAGCATTATGAATAAATAATAAAAAGGAAAAATGATATTATTTAAAGTTTAATATTATCATTTAAATGAAGAGGTGCAATGGTTCAAAGTTCAAATAAAGGCACAAAATGCTTCAAACCTCACATCAATTGGAACACTATATAAACATGAAAGAATCGTGACAAGAAAGTGTCTCTGTAGTCCATATCAGAAGATCAAAAGCAGAAGTAGAGCCCAAGAAAGAAAGGTGAAGATACTTATGTAGTGAAGGTGGAAGGGAGGAGCAAGGAAGGATTCATATCCTTTACTAAGTAAAGTGTGAAAACAAGGGATTTGGTGCTTCCTAGGTTTGGTTCCCTGAATACAAGGGAGTTGGTGCTTCCTAGGGTTGGTTCCCTAAAGACAAGGGAGTTGGTTCTTCCTAGAGTTAGTGCCCTAAAAACAAGGGAGTTGGTGCTTCCTAGGGTTGGTGCCCTAAAACAAGGGAGTTCGTGCTTCCTGGGGTTGGTTCCCTAAAGAAGGGGATTTGTGTCTCCAAGAGTCAGTTCTCTAAAGAGGATTGGTATCCTTCACAAACACAAGATTAATATTTATAAACTTTTTAATGCTTGTTGAAGCATACTTATATAATTGATTGTTTAAATAAAAATTCCATTGTTGATCAATAGTGATGATAATTATAATAGAAAATTGATTACTAATTGTTTAAATAGGTAATATTGATTCACCCCCCCTCTCAATGTTTTCCAACAAACATTTGAAAATAAAGGAAAATAAAAAGAATCCCCTTGAGAAGGGATTCCTTGGTTTGTATCATGAGGAACTTTGGCCATGGATATCTTATGCATAGGTTCTTCCCTTGCAGGATCATTCAAGTTCGTAAAAGTATCACACACTGACTCTGGTAAATAATTGGTATACAAATATACGCCTATAAGGAGGCGGATCCATGTTTCTAAGAGGGAGACAAAAAATTCCTCATGACTGACGAAGTTGGAGGTCTACCATCGTAGGTTAGAGACTTAAAGAAATGACTAACTAACTCTCTATGGAAAACTAGGGAACACAGAGCACCCAACTAAGGAGCAAATTCTAAAAGGATATAAGCCAAACAAATGACGCTTTTGAATGCTTCCAACCCAGGGAGATGAATTCTTGATTGTCCAAAGCATTCACAAAGGTAGACGACTGGCTAGGAGAAGAATTTACCCAGAATTCCGGCCGACAGTCCCTTTGGGTGTCTCCCATAGAGTACAGATTTTGCCTTAGGTACCATGATACACCACTCACAGTCACCTATGTGTCAACCTATATAACATAAAATAGGCCATAAACTTGTAATCAACAACCATGGGGGTACAATTGACAACTAGGTGAGTGTATGGGTAGGGTAAATAAGCCTGAATTTCCTGTTAAGGCATGAAACAAAACATGGCCAAAATCACGCTTAGAGTACCTTGGACGGATCCAAGTGTCTCATAGGTTTGACACAAGCCAAGCCATAAATGTTGCAGGATTCACCCCTAATACACACTCTCCCAAAGGATTTATTGGGATCAGTAGTGTATATCTATGTCACCATCCTCCATGCAACCTCGTGTTTAACTCCTGTGTCATAGGAGCTTCCCAAATTGAGTAATTACAAGGGGGAATTTTCAGACCCTAGAACAAACACCTAAGTTAAGTTTTTGTTGGCATTCGAGAGTTAACCTCTCCACAACTAATCCAAGGCCCTAGCCTAAGATAACAAGTAACCCTGGAAAAAGCGTTACTAATATATTTTAGATTAGCAAATTCGTTTTAGGGGATTTTCTTACTCAAGGAATGGAAGTGAAACTGATGTTGTTTGAGACTCTTGCAAAAATGAAAATTATAAGAACATTGGAAAACAAAAATTTACACTAATCCTTCAAATGAAAAAGAGTTTCAAGAAAGAAAATGCATGAACAATCCTTCAAACCTAAAGACTCAATCTTTTCTCCTTTCCATGCAAAATGCACAATGCAACTTTTGAGTGAAACAAAAGAGAAAATGAAAGGATTTTCTTTCTTATTTTTCTTTTGAAATTATTTCAATATGAGAAGAAAAGAGAACCCTATGTTAATTTCCTTTTCTTTTTCAAATAACAATGAAAAGAAAGAAAGACACCTAACTAGCATAAAAACTATTTTTTTTTTCAATCAAAGAAAAACTAACAGAAGATGCTGAAAGAAACCACAAAATACATGATTCATGCCCCCTCCGACGTCCATGAGTGAGAATTCATTTTTAAAATGAAACTCATTTTTCTTAAAATTCAAGATAAAAATAAGCCAAAATGCTTGGAAAGATAGAAATACAAGAGGATTTCTTTGCAATTTCATAAACAATCGAAGCCTTGAACCTAGCCAAACCACAATCCAAATATTCCTCTAGAACCCAGGAAGACCTGAGAATCCAAAGGTTTCCTGAAAGGAAAGAAAATCTTTTTGAAAAAACTCTTCAAGATGATAGACACGCGTGTTTTCCACAGACAAAAAATGTATGTACGTGGGTTGGGCATATAAAATGGCATCTACACTACTCAAAAATTTCAAAAAAGAAAAAATTTCAAACATGGCACTCAACTCAGGAAGTCTGGTAAGAAACTGTTATCTTACCATAGACCCAAAAAGACTTAGAAAACTTAAACAAAAAGGAATTCAAGCCAAATAAAAGATCTCCTAAAAAATACCCTAGAGAGACTCCCAAGTGGAGTCACAAATTCTCCTATGGGGAAAATCCCCCTAATCCGGGTCTAGTGACTAGGAAGAGCCTTGACACCCTACGAGATAGAAAATGTTCTATTCTACCCCAAACCAAACACAATCTTACAATAATTAAGGGAAGATAAGGAAGATAAAAAAAGTGTACCTTAAGTCCTTGTGACTAATGTCGATCCCCTCTGGTCATTGTCTGTTCCAATACTACAGGCCTCCTCTGAAAGTTGTCTTGAAACAATACCAAAGAGAAATATAGGAAAACATATTATTAATTATCAATATTATCTAAAGAGTTAGTTATTCATTAAAACATTCATAAGCATCAACACATAGACATAAAGATCTAGGACAATAACTTTTTTTTTATTATTAATAGCAAAATTGGAGGTTACAACCTGAACTTTGTTGATGCCTCTCCACAAACCTCGCCTCATTTCCTCTACTCTATCTCCAAGTGCACTATTCCCAATACAATATTCAACTCCAACATGCCAATAGAGGGGTAGAAGGATGGATAGTATAAGGAAGATGGATAAAAGGGAATGTTGAGGATAAAACTCAAAGAAAAATGCATAAAGTTTGGGGAACAGTGGAGAAAATTTGGCAAAGTTCTCTTAACTCTATTGTGATATATCCAAATGACCCCCCTAGGGCCCTATTTATAGGAGAAAATGATGGTTAATTTGTTGCCAGAAGGGCTATGTGAGGTAAAATGGTTTCAAAAGCTTAGATATCCTGTAAACTCCACTAGAAAGTGTGAATTTTATATTTTTTTGTCACTTTTCAGAGTACACACGTGATTTTAGTAGTGCAACAAGCATATGTACGCGGGATTTCAAGTATGCAACTAGAGTATGTATGCGCTCTTCCTATACAATAAGGAACATATGTGAAGCATAAAGTTGTTTTTTAAGAAGAACACCATCAAAATGGGTTGGCAAATGTATGAATGAGTGGGCTAACATCAAGGATGCACATAAGTGGAATTTTGAGATATAACACATGCAGGGAGGAACCACTAGTGGTGTATCCATACATTTACTATAACATTGACAAGTCTAGGATATTATTATATAAAAAGCACTCAAGAATGCGTTTATAATATTGAGAGGCAGTAAAGACAATTCTCTGTGCTATGATAAAAAATATTGGAAAGTATGGGATATTTTCTATGAAATGTCCTCAATGATGCATCTATAATATCAAGAGGCACCGAGTATGGTTCCACCTAATATTATAAACAAAAACAAACAAACACATATTTTAAAGGCCTTACTATTTTACCAATGTTCTCAATGTAAGAAAATGCACTTCTATTGTTCCCTATAAATTTACATGATCCATCACATTGTCTAGTGGGATTTGAATGACTTGAATGCACCATGTGAATTGTTTGAATACATAGAATAAAAAGGGAAATTCAGGTGAAATTATGCATTTTAATTTTCTAAACATTTAAATTACGAGGTGACAAAAAATTTACTTTCTCTATTCCCTACCAACAAGGCATGGTTTCCATGTAGATAAAAAAGAAAAACATGGCACCATTTTGTAAAAGTCAACAATGAAGCAAAGGACTTAAGGAATCTGAAAAAATAATTGCAGCGACAATGCATTGGTCATATAAGGACGGTGAGAACCAATGCTTGTTTGGTTGAAAAAATAAAAGGAAAAAAAAATGAAAACACAGTTTGGTAAAAAAATTTTAACCCTACGTCAACATGCCAAACAATTATCAATTCCCAATAGTTCTAATAGTTAAGGTGTGGGTTTCCTTTTCTAGGTGGCTAGACTTCAATACCCTTATGATGTGTCTAGTTGAGAGGAGACACTCCAAAAAATCTAACCATGTTCAGGGTTAGTGCGGTCCAGGCCGAGTGAGATCCCTAAGTGATTTTGACAGCTTATATGCCCCTAGGTTGTCGTCTCTTAGCCAACGATTGAAATGTTGGCCCTGCAAGTGGCGAGAATTTCTAACAAACAAAAAAAAATGTGCCAAATAGTTAGACACATTGGTACATTTATGTATTCATGGTGCATTGTTATTCTTTTTGAAATTTGTGGATCAATATATTTTTCTAGACACAATGGTGCATGTATGGGTTATTAAGAGAATGAATTATATTTTGATTTTTTTGAAATAAAAACCTATATTTTATAAAAGCAATGTGTAACATCCACATTTTTAATCCCCATTTTAATGATGTATAATGTAAATAAAATGTATCAAAATAGTAAGATAAAATGTATCACTAGATATAGATGGATATAGATGAATTCATCGGGCCCAAGTTTCCACAAGAGAGGGGCATTCAAGGAGGTCCAAGGGGGATATATTCATGTGTACTAATTCTAACCCATTTCCTAAATTTTTTAATTTGTAAGAACCTTCTATTTTTCTTTTCATTGTATAAAATCCCTAATCACTAAATACATGTAACATAGTTGATGTGAAAATTCATCTCACATGGTTATTGAGACTTGGGGCTAATTAAAATTTACATTGTGGAATTTGAGAGTCAACATGCAAGGGTAAAAGGGAAATTTGAATGGGTATTGTAGTCATATTTGAAAACCGATTTTTGGGACAACAAGAGTGTGTTGAGTGTTGGAGCTTGAAGATAGCCATAGTGAGGCTTTTGGGACGCTTGTTGGAGTTGTAGTTGCACGAAGAAGAAAATTGTTACGAATGTATACGATATTCCCATGTAAGAAATTACCATAGAGAAAATTGGTTGCAGTTGTGAGTCCCAAGACTCCCCAACAAGAGAGATTTTGATCTAACTTGTGCTGGAGCCATTGAGGGAAGTGGTAAGACATGAGGTACATCATGTAGAGAAGTGATATCTCATTCCTTAGGTTCTACATGTTGAGCGGAAGAGAGATGGTGGATTGAGATAATTGTAGGAAAAATAGCTTTTTGTGGGTTATACTGGGTTTTGAGTGGACAATAGAGCTACCCTTTCTTGTGGATTCCTATTGCTAGATTGAGGGATACTTGTTGTTGATATTTGGAGCTGAAATACTATGGTTGGGTGAAACATTCTTCCTCTATATATGGTTTAAACTTTGATTAAAAAGATAAGTGTTTTATCTCTGTACACGAGTTTTATTTATGGGTTCAACTTTTTTTTGGATAAAATCTATGTTTTTAGTGAATTATATGATGTTGTTTATACTCTTAGTCTATTGCATCATGTTTAAAAATAAATAAATAGTTGCATGCTAAATTTTGATGAATACATTTAGTCTAGTGGGTGTAAGAATTTTTTTGGGGGTTTAGCAGTGAGGTTGCTACAAAATGTCTAAACCTAGTTTAGTGCTTCTTACATATCAATGCACTGGTGTGCTTATTGTCTAATGACACACCAGTGTATTTGATATCACATAAAATTGAAATACTCTTTGTTGTACCTTTATAAGAAATACACCAAGGCACCTTCGATGGATGTCCATTGGTACATACATTTTTTAAATAAAATACAATCTTGCGTAGAAAAATGTTTAAAATCAGTCCATGCATTTTATATAGAAATGCACTGGTAAACTTATAAGTTTACCACACATAGCTTAGATTTTGTTTAAATTAAAATAAATCATTTTGTTCTATGAACTAGTTATAACAATTTTCTAGGCATTAATTATAATCTTATAGGTGCACTACATATATGGGTGCATTGATGTTATATATGTGATTTAATCAAACCAATTAAAAAATCTCCATAAAAAAAAATATGTTTCCACCTCTGCTATAAATAGACAAGGAAGAATTTTTTTGAGGAGACTCCACAAAAACCTTTACCATAGCATGTTTTCCTTGTACTTCTTTTCTTTTTTGTTTTCTCATCAAATATCACCTCATAGCAGTATAACTATTATGGGTGAACATAATCATACATATTCTTGTAACCTTGGCATTAGAAATAGAACCTCCAAAAGATGACTTTATAAAAATAAATCATGTTGGAAGAGGAGAAAGCATCACCAACAATGTTATGTGGAGGAATAATTTTGGCCAAGATTTGTACCAACTCATTGTAATATGGATATTATAAGTTAAGAAAAATAAATGTTTTAACTAGAATGCCCAAATGTAGACTTTGTTCTAGACACATTAATATTAATCTTCAATTAATTTGGCATGTGCTAGGCACTATCTCACTCTATGATTTTCACACTTATGTGTGCACTTTTTCCATACTTCAAGGGAGGGAACATATAAGTAGGATTCTCTGAATTTAAGTATAGTGTATTTATAAATTGGATTCATCTCTCTTTCTCTCTCTCTCTCTCTCTCACACACACACACACACACACACACACACTTATGTGTATACTTTTTCTGTACATGAAGGAAAGAGATAAGTAGGATACTTTGACTTGAGGTACAATGTATTTAGAAATTGGATTCATTTTTCTTGTGAAGGATACTCTCTCTCTCTCTCTCTCTCACACACACACACACACACATAGTCACACATATGTGGGAACTTTTTCCATACTACAAGGAAATGGATAACCAATTTTTTTTTACTTGAAGTGTAATGCATTCATAAAATAAAACTTAATTAATTTTTTTTTCGTAATACATTTATAAAATAAAATTAATGATTTTTTTTTTTTTCATTTTCAAAATTTTGCAGTTTCATTATGTATAGTGAAAATTTAATGGATCCATACTTATCTAAAAGTGTGTAAACCTTAATGATTCTTATTAATTCTTCAAATAACAACAAGAAAATGTTTGGTGATATATTTGTAAAAGTATTTAAATGTATAAAGATTTTATATAGTTTTTAGAAAATTTTAGTAAATTCATTTTTAAAAATTAGAAATTCACAAAAACATTTTTTTACAAAAAGAAGGAAAATTATTCTATGGGTGAAATGTATCCCCTAAAATTATCCCTAATTATTTGTATATTAGAGACATTATAAAATTATTTTTAGATATTCATTCTCCTCGTAAAAAATAGAAATATGGAAGAAAGAGCACTATAAATTTACATGGATCCAAAATTACTTGATCACTAGGAGAAAGTGATGACCATGGCTAACATTGTTAGTGTAATGAGTAATCTCATATTTATGGACATGTTATATGATTAACCAAATATCCCATTTATATATTTTCACCTAAAATGACATATGATTATAATCTAGCATTGAATGACGTAGATTAGATGTTACAGATATAGAATAGAGTGCTATTGTGAAGAAGGAAGGGACATTTATGTAGGAAAAGACCATCGAGTTATGTATAAAATTGATTCAAGAGAATGATTTCATGGTTGATTGTAATAGTCCATATGTAAAATATTAATTACATCTTATTAGACATTACAAGGAGGTGGGATTGACTATTATAAATACATGACATGAAAGCCTCATTTTCACATATACTAATTTCTATTGTCATGTTTTGCAACCTAGATTCTCAATAAACTACTTGTGATTTTTGCAACCTTATGCTCAATAAACCATTTGTGATTGCATAGAAGGTAGTTTTGGGTGGAATTAAAGGATAGAAAATTAACTAATATTTTGCATCTTCTTATAAGAATTCAATAAGTGATTGATCCTTTTAAGAGAATAACAATAAATTCAAGTACATTTTAATTGTAGTTTTTGGAAATATTTTCAACATGTTGTATGGTTACTGGATGTGTCTTAGAGATCCCAAGGAATGTCAATTGAGAGATTTACTCCATTAGCCACACTATGGGAGATCCCAAAGAATGTCACTTGAGTGATTTACTCTATTAGAGACACAATAGTTAATAGTTACATTAGAGACACCATAGTTGAAAATAGAAACACCATAGTCCATTAGAGACAATATAGTTGAAATTAGAGACACCATAATTGAAATTATTTTGAGAAGTTAATTTGCATTTAAAGTTGTGTATGAATTTCCAAACACACTTAATTTTTTATGTCTTTAATAAGAAATAAATGATTTCATTTAAGAGTCCAGCGTAAATAATTGTCATTTTGAAGGCAATTTAAAACTACCCTTTACAAATAGAATCTTATGTGAGGAAGATGCACATAGTATAAATGGAAATATATAAGCATTAAAGTCAAGGTAGTTCGAATGATAATGGAAACAAGTGTTGCATGGCAGCGAAGTCCCTTCTAGGTTGGGATGGGAGTAAATGTGAGGTAGTAGAGACACGTGGGTAGAAAGTTGAAGTAGATGTGGTTTGCATGTAGAACATAGTAAAGTAAATGTATAGTTTTATACATATGAAATATGTACTTTTATACATACGAAATATGTACTTGTATAAAGTATATATTTAGATTTATACATACGAAATTTGTACTTTTATAAAGTATGGGAATGAGATTTTATAGAGCATGCACGGAGTCGTCATTGCATACTTAGCCAGTTTTTGGATCGTGAGTTCTCGAGGTGACGGGTTCAAAGTTGGGCCTCTTATGTTCCGTGGCCTACAAATAGGACCAACAGTTCCATGATATACAAAATGACAGGCGGAGTGGCAGCCTATAAAAATTTATCAGAAATTAATAATGTCAGTTATACAATAGAACAGAAATAATGTCTGTTACATAGGTTCATGGAGAAAAACACCAAAAAATTAGCATTGTTGAACTATTTTTCTTTAAAACTAGAGATTTTCTTGGAGAAAAAAAATATAGCATTGCCGAATTGGTTTTCTTTGCACAAGTTTTATAGAGCATGGATGGAGCGGTCATTCCATACTTAGTTAGTTTTTGGATCATGGGTTCTCGGGCTATCGGTTTCAAAAATGGACCTTTGTTGTTCCATGTCGTATACAAATTGACAAGCGGGATTGCAAACTATACAAACTTTTTATAAAATAAATAATGTCTGTTACATATCTCTAGAAATTACATCAACATTTAAAACATCAACGTCGTTGAAGACCAAAAAATTAGCATACAATAAAAATTTGTCACCCAACAATTCCATCATATACATGAGACAGTAAATTATAGAAGATTATAACATTGTACGAAGATTTATAGTAATTTGTATAGTTCTATAAAACTTCATACATTTTGTACTGAACAATTACAGAGTTGCGGGTTGGTGGAGTCTCGGGTTCACACTTTTCATGTCCAGTGTGTTACGTGATATACATTTTTCACCAAATACTTCCGTCATATACATTTTGCAACGGACAATTCCGTGATATACATGACACAGAGAAATTTATAGAATACTATAATGTTGTATGGAGATTTAAAGTAATTTATATAATTCTATAACATGTCTTAGTTAATGAATAGTATAAGCATTTTTTTTAATTTTATTCAATATTTTTTTTTTATAAGTAAGAGTGTATAAAAGTCTGTCAAAATGAAGGAGTATAGAGAATTTCCATGGTTTCAAGATGTAAAAAATGAGCTTCCCTGAGGGAAAACTAGCTCATCCAACCAAATCGCTTCATAACTTAAGTGTAGATTGTCAGTGATGCAAAAAAAGTTAAAAATTATGGCCCGTAAGGGTGGGCGCTAGAACTGTGGAAAGTGTAGATAACCTAATTATAATAGCCATGGACAAATGCATGAAAGTTCAGCATGCACATGAAAGAAAAACATAAAAAAACAACAGAGATCATCGGTATGGGTTGTAGTGCAGCGATGCGGCCATGCAAAAGGCACGAAATGTCATGTCCCCGGGAGGAGGCGACTCCTCCTGGACTGTTGTGTGGTCCACTTGCATAGAATTCTCCATCTCTGATGGCAGGTTCTCTTCCTTCTAGATGTCCTCCGGGCATGATGGAATCCTCTCGTCCTCGCAGTCTGCATTTGCGTGGAACAAATTTTTCAGTGGGAACACTGGTGCCAAGGTTGATGTTGCTTGGGTTTTTGTTGATTGGGCTACCTCTGGTGCGAGAAGATGAGCACCTTGTAATGCAGAGAGAAACTACAGGAGTCAAGAGCCTTTGTCATCCAGGGTCTGTAGGCAGAACCAGATGTCGTCCATGTCCTGACGCAGGTCGAATACTAGGCTCTGCACAAGTACATGGCCTGTTTAGAGCTCACATTCTGGGTCAGCGTTGGAACCCGCTGGAGATTGGGATTTTCATCGTGAATTTTGACTGGATTCCGGACCATCCATCTGAAATTGGGTGTCGTGAAGCTAGTCCTGAAGCAACTGGGTGGCCGGAGAGTTGGGAGGGGCCAAAAGGCCTGGGTGTGAAACATATGTCGAATTGGCTAAAGGTCCTGGGTTGTTGTTTAGTGAGGCCCCTGAGCAGTCCAAATCCTCCATTATGTTGGCAAGGGATGCAGGAAGGGGTGGGAGAGATGCGGGAATTTGAGTCAACTACACCAGAGAGGAGGACGAGGTGGCCGAAGAGGAGGAAGATAACAGGGAGGGAGAAGGCGAGGGACGTAGGACCAGGCAGGGTCATTTTGGCTGGCAAGATGGTCGGCCTTTGGACTTCCTTCGTAGAAGGGGAATCTCTGGGACAGTGGGATAGAGAAAACGCAGCAGGAATAGAACAAGGTAAAAAAAATGTAGAGTAGGGAAAGGCTAGGCAGGAAGCCGATCTCTGAGAAGAAAAAGAAGAAAAGAATGAGCCATCTGGACCCGCTAGAGCATTTGAAATAGGCCGGGCAGCTGGTGAGATTCCATAAATGGCCGCACGCATAAATTAAAGGTGCAATGAGGGTGTTGGTCCGTCAAAAGGATGTGAAGGCAGAGCAGGGTGCACTGAGAGTAATGGAAACATGCCTTGAGAGATCTGAACTTGAACTGATTAGGAAGTTGGGAGTGAGTGGCACGTGGTCATCACATCGTCGGTGCTATGGAGTATCGCTCCTGGCTGCTCTGCTCGACACGTGTGTTCTACTAGCACCCCATCCGCGGGAAAGGGAATAAATGTGAAGGAGTAAAAACACGTGGGCAGGAAGATGAATTACATGGGTACATGGGCAAAAAACTGGGGAAAATAGTGGTAATGTGGGTTACATAGGTTTCTTGACAAAAAACAACAAAAAAAATTAACATTCCTGCACACAATAGAAATTGAAATTTATGAAATGAAACGTTCCTGAATAGCATAATTTATCCATACAAAATATATAATTTTAGAAGGCGAAGTCCTGATTCAATAGTTAGCAAGATTTTGGATGGCAACTTCTCGGGATGTTTCTGTTCTTCGGTGCCCTACAAAAAGCAAGGATAGTTCCATGATTTACAAATTGAAAATCAGAGTTGCGGACTATTAGAATCTTAATGGCATGGTGTCCAAAAAATTTAGAATTTCCAAAGTACTATTCTTTAGATATGTTTTGCATACGGTCATGGAGAAAATACATAGAAATAGTAGTAATGCGCTAGTGCGCTAAAATTCGGGCTTTGTTGTTCTGTGGCCTACAAATTGCACCCAGAGTTCCGCAACATACAATTTGACAATTGGAGTTCTAGAATATTTGATATTTAAGGGGCGTACATATGTTACAAAGAAGATCTACTACATACCAAATATGTCATTTGATTAAGTATATATATATACCATTGTGGCTGTCGGGATGGCAGGCTGAAAATTTTGCTCCCATAGGTTCGTGGACAAAATCATAAAAAGACTAGCAATACAGAATTAGTTTTCTTTAAAGAAAAGGCACGGGAGCTTCATTCCGGGTTGTCAGGGTGGTGAGATGAAAATTGGGCTATTTTTGTTCCGTCGCCTACAAATAGCACCAAGAGTTTCGCGAAATACAAATTGAGAAGCAGTTTTGCAGACTATTTGAATTTTTGGATCGCGGGTTCTTGGGCGGTCGGGATTAAAATTGATTTTTTGTTGTTCCGTGCCCTACAAATAACATTGAGAGTTCTACAATATACAAATTGACAAGCAGTCTTGTGGACTATTTGAAATTTTGGATCGCAGGTTCTCGGGCTAGGGGGCTGAAAATTGGACTTCTGTTGTTATGTGGCCTACAAAAATCAAATATGTAATTTGATGAAGTAGATATATAGAGAATGCACAGAAGCTTCATTGTGGGTTGTTTGGATTGCGGACTGAAAATTGGGCTTCTGTTGTTCTGTGGCCTATAGATACCACCGAGAGTTCTGCAATATACAAATTAACATGCTGCTTTGAGGACTAGAAGTTTTGAATGGCGGGTTCTCGGTCTGGTAGGCTGAAAATTGGGTTTTTATTGTTTCGTGACCTACAAATAGTCCGTAGAGTTCTGCGATATACAAATTGACAAACAGACTTGTGGAATATTTGAAATTGAAGGCGCTCATGCCGAAAAAGTTTAGCATTCCCAAATCAGTTTTTGTTTTTACATATGCTTTTGGAGTAAAATAAAATAAAATTGTACTGACGTCTGTTACATAGGCTGGTGGAGAAAAGTATGAAACAAATATAATTCCCGAATTAGTTTTTTTTCAAAAAGCGGCTTCTCGACTTAGGCATTTTTTGGATCGTGGTTTCTTGGGTTGGGGACCTGAAAAACGCGCTTATGTTCTTCTGTGTCCTACAAATAGCACCAACAGTTTCGCGATATACAAATTGAGAATTGTACTTGCGGAGTATTTGAATTTTAAGGAGCTCGTGTCCCAAAAATTCAGCATTCACGAATTAGTTTTCTTTACATAGGTTTTACATACGCTGGTGGAAAAGAGGGAAAAAGGTATAGTACTAGTGTTTGTTACATAGGGAAGTGGGCAGAAGGATGAAATAAATAACATTCCCGAATTAGTTTTCTTTAAAACAGGGGCTCCTCGACACAAGAAATTAAAATTTATGAAATTATAGGTTCCTGCAGACCATAAACTATACATAGAAAATACGTAATTTTTTAAAGTAGACATTTACTTTTATAGATATGAAATATGTACTTTCATGAAGTATGGGGATGGGATTTTATAGAACAACGATGGAGCCCTCATTCCATGTCCTACAAAGAGCAGGCAGAGATACGTGATGTACAAATTGAGAAGCGGGCTTGAGGACTATTTTAATTTTAAGGGCCTTTGTGACAAACATTGTGCAGGACATGTTGCAAAGATGCAAGAAATGACAGTCTCTTTACGTTTCAGTAGAAAGAAAGTAATGAACACAATTTTATGACATTTATATAAAAAAATAATAAAA
>SNQJ01S0001387.1:397021-456487 GCA_010110895.2 Picea sitchensis
GTGATTTATGTCATAGTCCATTCTGAAAATGAAAAATCTAGGAGCACATAAAAGTAGGAGGAAAACTAGCCTTCCCAAATTAGAGCATAGACGGAACCCTCATTCCATAATTAGCCAGTTTTTGGATCGCGGGTTCTCGGGCTGGGGACATGAAAAGTGGGTTTCTATTGTTCCATGACATTCCAATAGCACCAAGAGTTCCATGATGTACAAATTGATAATAGGACCTGCAGACTATTTGAATTTCAAGGGGCTCGTGTCCCAAAAATTTAACATTCGGGAATTACTTTTATTTACGTAGGTTTTACACACGGTGGTGGACAAATGTACAAAAAATATAGTACCAATGTCTGTTACACAGGGTGATGGATAGGAGGACCAAATAAATAGCATTTTCGAATAATTTTTATTTAAAACAGGGGCTCGTGGATACAAGAAATTGGAATGTATCAAATTATAGGTTCCTGGAGAGCATAAATTGTACATAGAAAAAACATGATTTTTTAAAGTAGATATTTACTTTTATACATACGAAATATGTACTTTTATAGAGCATGTATGGAGCCCTCATTCTATATAGTGTGACGAAGACCAGATTACATACTTAGGTAGTTTTTGGAGCACGGGTTGTCGAGCTGGCGGGTTGAAAATTGGAAAAAAATGAAATGTGTTACATATTCCTGGAAATTTAAAGAAACATATATATGTGTGAAATATGATATGTCGAATTTGAGTGAGTGATTTATGTCATACTTTATTTTGAAAAAGAAAAAAAGAGAATAGAGATAAAATAAACAGAATGACTTCACATTCAACATAGTTGAAGATACAAAATCCAGGAAGACATAAATATATAAGGAGACAAAAGAATAGTTTTAATTGGAACATATGAAAAAAATAATAGTTTGTTACATATCCCTGGAAATGTAAATGCGTTTGTCATATAGACTGGGATTGTGGCTCCCACGGACCATAACAGAAATATGTAAAAGAAATAAGAGTGTGGAAAGAAGTTGGACACGTTAGAATGTAATACCTGAAAAGTAGAAATGGGAAGATCAGTTTTTTCCTATAGATTTCTACTCAGAAAAGGAATAACTGGATTGATAAAGAAAGGACTATCACTATACACTTACATGGATGGTACGTATAATTAATTTTTGTGTTTGGTTGGTGATGCCTTTCCCTGCTAGTTTTTGTGGGCAACCCGCTTCAATAACTGGATTGATACATAGAGGATGTATGCATTTTCCTGTTGGATTTTGTGGCTGATCCACTTCAAGTTCTCTTCAATATAGCTTCTCAAGGGGGCGACGTTGATGTCATTGCAGATTCAAGTGTTGAAAAATTCATTTTATAATTCGCTTAGATCAATTGAAAGTTTACACAGACCTTCATGAATGTCTCCATTCCATAGTGAATACCCGACTAGCCAGTTGTCCACCTCTTCTTCATGATATTCAACAATTCTGTAAAAAAATTCTAAAGACAAGGCCTTCAAATCATCAACTTGTTGATCAAAATCTTGCTTGGTTAACGTTAGGGAGTTGAGGATTAAGCTAAGGTCCCGAAAGGTATTTTTTTTTTCGTGCTAAGTCTATTTTTGTGAGCTTTGTGAATAATGTTTCTTTCTTTGATATTGCTTGATCACATGATTTCATGATTAGGTACAGGTTCTTCACTTTCTGTTTCCAGCATGCGTCTAATTGAGTGAGACTTTTTTTGAATGGGAGATCATGTTGTCTTCTTCTCGTCTCTAGCATGTTGTTGACATGAAAGGAGAAATGGATGACCGAGTGCACATAGAAAGTTTCTTCATTATTTAAATCCATCTGCAGAAGTAGGAGCAAGTTATGTGCCCTGCTCCCCAGGGAATCCATATTCTGTGATGTTTCTCAGGCCTTGGCAATCAGTTCTATTCTTTTGTTGATATTTTTCTCCATGTATCCTCTACAGGGTGCGAGGAAGTTGGAGGAGCCTTTTAGATATGTTGCAGGGGTGCACGTAGTCGTAGACATGGCTATTTTCAAGGAAATGCCAAGCAATGGCATAGGAAACAAAGCTTCCTCTAATTCCTTAATCCGGTTCTTTAGTATGGCATTTTCAGCTTCAATGACTCCAACTGAATCATGAAGAGCATCTCCAGTTGCCCTGTGAAGTTCACAGATTTTGGATGTGTGCATATTGGCAAGGTCAAGTTCTGAACAATGTTTTCGTTTCTTATTTTTTACATCTCTTTTTTCAATGATTATTTTTTTTGATTCAGTTTCAAAAACAACGCCCTGGAATACGGAGTATTCATCTTCGTAAAAAATTTCAGTACCAACCATGTCCATTGAGCAGGCATGATGAATTGCGCGTGTGGACTGATCAAGGTTGCATAATATGCTTTCCAAATTAGCGTCAAGATCCATGTTTTGATGGTAAATTTTGGGCTACTCTGCCTCCCCTACAATTCTTTTTCCATCCTTATGCACATGAATCTCTTGAGGAAGATGTTCACTGTATCTCTACAAAACTATTGTGGAGCTGCTAGCAGTAGTTTATCAAAAGGTTGGCTGGCTCCAGACGCTGCTTGAAATGAAGAAATGGAGGGCACAATATAACCCCCCACAAACATTGCTTCAATGCGTGCAAATGGAAAATGTCCTCATTAATGACAATATCTATGCCTGTTGTATGGTGACCTGTTAGAAGTAAAGCGTAGTTATTGAAAACTTAGAAGTGCGAAGGTGAGGGTTACGGTGAAGAACATTTAAGGATTGGAGGTTTCGTGAACGAACCAAGCTAGCAGCATGCGAACAACATTTCATGGTATTTGAAATTAAGACTGGGAAGCGATTGGAGGTTTCATGAAGGAAGCAAGCTGGCGGCGTGTGAATGACATTCCATGGAATTTGAAATTAAAAATGGGAAGGGAGAAGAAAATGCTTTGCAAAAATTGCATTAATGACAAAACTTCTCGAGTCTTGCATGCATCAATGACAACTTAGACGATAGTTGCACAATGACCTGTTAACATTAAAGATTTAGAAAGAATAAATATATACATACACACACACACACACACACATATATATATATATATATATAATTTTTTGTATTATGCACACGTGCGAAGGTAACGACCACGGGGAAGAGAAAGCAAGGAAGTTATGGCGAAGTCTGAAAGTGCATGGTTCATGATCGCGGGTTCTCGGGCGAGCGGGTTCAAAAGAAGGCCTCTATTGTTCGGTGTTCTATAAATAGCACACAAAGTTTCGCGATATACAAATTGAGAAGTGGACTTGTGGGCTGACCGATCTTTGATAGACCATCTACAGTTTCTAGATCACAGGTTCTCGGGCTAGCGGGGTTAAAAAAGACACTCTATTCTTCAGTGCCTTGCAAATATCTTATGATAATAAATTGAGAAGCGGATTTTCCAGGTGAACGGCTCAACATTCTACTCCAGGGTTGGTGGGCTCCCACAAACGAGCAATACATATTTGCGGGCTATACATTGGGCCAATTTCTTCCATATAGAAATTGGGTTCTCGGGCTAGCGAGTTCAAAATTTCCTAAGCAAAGCAAAGGGCTCCATCCGAGTCCCACTGCACATTTCATAATTCATGTGCAAGACCAAGTCTAGGATTAACAGATCAATGTGTGTAGAAACGAGGCAAAAGTAAATATGTGCCTTTATAAAGTATGGACATGAGATTTTATAGATCGTGTACCGATATTGCATTCCATACTTGCGGATTCTCGGACGAGAGGGGTCAAAAAATAGGCCTCTATTGTTCTGTGTTTTACAAATAACACATACAGTTCCGCGATATACAAATTGACAAGCAGACTTGCTGAGTGGCTGACAATTTATATAGCATGTACAGTTTGTGCATCGCGTGTTGTTAGGCTGGCGGGGTTAGAAACGGGCCTCTATTGTTCGGTGGCCTACAAATTTCTTATGATGCACAGATCCCTTATTCCATACTTAGCGACTTATTTGGATTGCGCACTTATGAGCTGCACACTCTGCCTCTAATGTTCTGTGTCTTGCAAATAACAATTATAGTTGGGCGATATACATATTGAGAAATGGACTTGCGGGATGGCTGTCTCAACATTGCAGTTCTGCTAGATGGTGGACGTGCAGCGTAGCGGCTTCTCGGCACAAGAAAAAAAAAAAAAGACATACCTGCAAACAAGCTTGACAAATTCAGAGAAAATAGAGGAAAAAATGTTTACTATGGAACATAGGTAGAAAAAGAATGCACCTTTTCATTGATTCATGTACATCTCTGGCGAGGAGTTCTTTGCGCCTTCTAGTTTTCCTTTTTGTTTCTATCAACAAAAGTACAAAACAAAAGGGATATGAACAAAAGCTCAGATGTTAAGAAAAAGGAAACTACTATGTACATATACAAAAAAAAAATTGAATAAGATGAATAGAGTCAGAAATAATATTTTTGAGGATGTACCTTATTTTTTCTTTTTTTTTCACAATGTATATTTTATAATTAAAGTAGAAGACTATTTGTATGCTCACCAGAATGCTATGTGTAGAAATCAGGGATACAGATACGCTTTGAAACATAGAAATCTGAGTTTGCAATAAGTTTGATGTATATGTCATAATTCAAGTGCAATACCAATTGTATCATGATAAGACCAATATGTGTCTAAGACAAACATACTGTATTGAGAAATGGGCACATCAGACCAGACATGGTCAATAAGTGCGTTTTGCAGATGGGCTGTGTTGTTCAGAAGAAAGTGCAGATTGTATTTGCACATGTAGTTTTGCAATTCTTTTGTTCTGCCAGTATTTTGTAGCATGTCAATATTGAAGTCTCCTACAAGTACAATGGATCCATTCAGATGGAAATGGTCCAATGCATTGGAAATAACATTTACTATGTTAGATAATGTTACATGGGGAGTAGCGTATAGATTTAGTATTGCAACTTTTGTTCCATGGGAATTTTTTTGGCAAGCACTAGTTCAACATTCTTTTCTTCGATATGTATGTGGTCCAAAATTGGCACATGTTATTTCACCAGTATCATCACCCCATGTGTAATGTAACTTGATATGCAATTGTGATTTGGGAATTGTTTGTTCTGCATGCATAATGCCATGTGTGTATCCTGCAAGCATAGAATATTAGATTTCATTAAATCATAGTCATTCAGTATATCATTCATGTGTGCATTTAAGTTGCGTGTGTTAAGAGAGAGAATTGATATAGATGAATTTGTTTGTATGGATTGGTAATCATAATGCAGTTGCCATTTTGTGGTGGTCCTGATTCGTTCCATCTCAATATCAACTTTCTGTTTCACTTTGAAGTTATCTTTTGTCAGAGGACTTAGTAAATATAAGGAGTCTATGCTTCTGACATGGGACAATGCTATGTATACAAGTCCATGTATCCGAATTCTAGTAGTCTAAAATGCAACATTATCAAGTGTTAGTCCTTTTGATCTGTGGACTATACGTGCACATGCAAGTTTAATTGGAAACTGTTTGCGAATATTCAGTCGACCTGTCTTTGTTGATGTCGATATTGACTTTGATATTCACAAAATAGGAGTCCAATCACTTGCAGTGTTTGAATTATATATATAATACAACTTGATTACTTGTCACTTGCATATATGCGGTTCATGGAACTTAATCCAAAGGACATCTACTTTTTTTTTCTTTGTATAGCCTTTTAGTATTCCATCTGCACCATTCACCAAGCCATCCTGTGAATCATAGTTACAGGCATATATTTCAACTAGCATTTCTAATTTCAGTGCAAGGTGCAAAGGTAAAGTGACTAACTGTTCATGATGTGGGACATTTCCATGGTTGTCTTCTTCCAAGTCAATCAAATTGATGATGATATCATTGCCATCCATGAGCAACATCATGTGAATATTATGCTTTGCAACATCCTTATTTATGTAGAACAGGTAAGGGAACGTTGGATCTGTTGGCACAGGCCGTAAGCACCTCAAATTGATATAGGTCAAGTCATCATATGTTTGGCTGTTTGTGTGCATTCTATTCAGAAATGCAATGAATGTTTCATCTGTATGGTGCATTGTAGTATGCAACTCAAAGAATTTAATATTATCTCTCTAGAACTCATGGGTCACTATTTCCATGTTAACTATAGGTTGTTTAAATATCAAAGAATCTTGGATGGGTTGTGCCTGGTAAAGATTGCCACAGAAGATCATGTCAATGTTTCCAAAGTATTTGGTCTGCATATGTTTTATGCTTCTTATCTGGTTATCAATGGAATACAAGAACCGACTGCCAATCAAAGATGCTTCATCAATAAAGACAAGTTAGAGTTCCTTGTAAAGCTTAGATAATGTATCCAACATTTCCTTGCTAAGTGGAAGAAACTGTGACTTGTTAAAAGGCATTAAAAATGCAGAGTGGACTGTTGTTCCACCAACATTGTATGCATCTTTTCCTGTGTATGAAACTATTAGGCCCTTTGGTTTCATAGGATCAGAGCAATTGTTTGAATCATAGATTCATATAAGCATTTGGAACAATGCTTTAGCTGTGAATGTATTGCCTGTTCCTGCTCCGCCTGTAAGGAACACGTGCACATGACTGTTCATGTTCAACCGTTTTTTAAGTCCAATGTCCTTTACAATTGTTTGTTGTTCGCGATTCAATAGATGTCTTATTCTGTGGTATTCATTATTTTCAATAAGGAAAAGATGTTTTGTAACTTGAAAACCAAGGTTGATATGTTTTTCACTTTCAGCCGCTGGAGGATGAGGAAAATTCGCTTGTAAGTCATAGGACTCGGAAGGAGTTCTGGTTGTTTTTGGGTTTCTTAATGTCTCATCATGATCGCCAAGGTTTTCTAGGTCATTAAGTGAAACTTCTAGATCACCCCATGTTGGATTAACATTGTAGGTAAATCTAGTTTCATTGATATGCACTATAGTCTCAAAGGAAACATACGCAGCCTCCCATGTAGAGAAGTTATGTATTAATGTCTCTTCGTTTTCATGGAACATAACGTACAAAAATAATTTTTCTCTACAATAGTTTTCATAGTCACAATGTTTATTGTATTTGACAAACCGTATAACAGAGGGTTTTTTTCTTTTTGATATGGGCGTACCATTTTTTTTGTAATGCGATACGGATTCTGCTAAGAAGATATGCCTAATAGGAGATGGACGCTAGATGTAATAATCAATAATAGAGTGACATATGATGTCCTTTGAATTGTCAGGTTCTTGTTGCAGCAAAAACGACAGTTTAAGCATAAATGTGTGTTTTTCAAGTGGAGATGTGTTTATGAAGACACATTTTCTTGAACTACAAGTGAGGGGCAAAGAAAGGGCAATGTGAACTGCTTGCTGAGCAGACATTTGTTGAAGATTAAGCAATGTGTTGCCAATGGTGCGTATCATTTGTATGGCATTAATATGACTTATTTCATGTTCTTTGCATATTTTTCTGAATGCAGATGTCATAGATTTGTCAATCTTCATCATATACGAGGTGCAGTTGGATGTTGAAACATATGCATTCAACACGTACTGTGCATCTGTATTTTCTTTCCACATAACTGGCATGTCCTTGGAGAAACTGTTGTTCCAAATATGGGAGAGTTTTCATTTAAGGAAAAGTGTTGGTTGCCTAAGCGTTATTTGTATGGCTTGAATGTACTCATCTTCTAATAAATTTACCCGTGTCAAGAAGGCATCAAATCTCATCATTTCATCAAATCCTCCTTATTCTAGAAATGTGAACAAGGATTTAGGTTTCTCAAGAACAACACTGTCCTCTAAACTAACTGGCTTTATGATTCTTGTAGCTCTCATTGGCGGAATGGGAAAGTTGTATCTGCAATGCAAGTTTTTTCGTTTTCTACAACTTCTTGTATGGTAATGTCTATGGAATTTCGCAAGGTCTCATTCCAAATGATCTATATTGCATGTTATGTATTTATCCACAAATTGTTCAATCTCTGAATTGTTATCATCTCCATAGACCGATGCACCCTCTATCCACAATTGTGCGTGGTCATGCTCATTTCCCTTATTCTGGAATTCAGTCACAAAAAAGTAGTCCGATATTTTTCCAAAAAACGTTTCATCATGGCATATCAATTGTCTCAAATCATTTATTCTATGTCTATAGTATCGAGTACATGTCACCAGGTCTTTTCCTATGAGGTAGTCAATGTCGCTATTTTCGAGTGTATTGGTTTTTTTTTTACGTTTCCTGTTACTATGAAGGTCAGAAACGATAATCGCCAATGGATCCCAACAATTCTCTGCACTTGTAAATGTGATGAAAAATGTTGGCAGCTCTAATTGCCCGATCATTGCAAAATTTTTTTTTTTTTTTTTGTTGCAAATAGTCAGGAGAGGTGCGGATGTTTTTGAAATCTATGTATCCAATATCAGTTTTCAAATTTTTTTCTAGGTTTACTTTGTACTTCACATCCTTGGCCAACAACTTTCTTCCTTGTAACTGGCCTTTTCTTATTCAGACCCACATGCAGGACATAACTTTCTCTATTATTATGTGCATTGTTTTGAAAAATGATTTTTTTATGTGACAGGAGAAGTAACCGCTTGAATGTAGTAGCTCCCATCAGACTATTTTATGATAACTGAATCGTTCTGTAATATCAGTTCCATGTGGATCTCCATAGAATAGTGTTGGAAAGTTCATTTCCTCAACGAATTTGTCCTTGAATATTCCAATTCGATGTTGCCCCTCCCCAGGTGCGATTTCAACAATTTTGTCTTGCAAGTCATGAATGCACTCTGAATCAGTGAATCCATGGACCAATGTTTCAGCAGGTGTTTCATTCTCCGATTCATCACTTGTATCAAAATCACTATGATTATTGAGAGTCTCTGCAGAGTTTCCATGTTCTTATGCGAGAACACTATTCCAGTTGGCATTTATACAAATGGTCTTTGCTTTGTACAGGGCCCTAGAACATAATTCCTTTAATTCTTTCATAACAGCATGCAAGCGCACTTTTCCTGTCTGATACTTATTTTTTTATTGCAAACATCTTTTCAGAGCCACATGGATTTTAATTGTATTGTTAATGAACTATGGCAACACTTTTTTCACAACATCTAGCTGAACAGGTACATTAATAATTGATCATGTTAACCCATCTAGGGTCGCTTATAGCCCCAAGGTATAATTTGAGCAAATGTAATTTGCAGAGAGAAAAGTCTCTCCTCAAGTTCCATAAGTGCACTTACATCTGCTAGTGGTGTATTACATCTTATTCAGTCAGGGGTTGCAAACTGCGACAATTTTCCATTTTCAAGCGATCGTTTGCATGGAAGACAATCTTTGTCACTGGAAAATGGTTTATCGTGGGCTGTCAGGTAGAGGTATTTTGCCTGCAAATCAGGCATGAAAGACTTACTATTTTTTGAAAAATTCAATTGTTCACAAATTGCACATGCAATGGAAGGAGTGTCTTTCATTTGTTTCATGTAGGTGTGTCTTGCATTTTTTTTTTCGCAGGGAAGTGTGGGTAGAAACTGTTTCCTATTTTTCATGTACACCACGAACTGCCACAGTTGCATGACCATTCTGGGATATGCAATCACACATTTTTATGTTCTGTTATGCACGAACAAATTTCTTTACATTGTCATCTGTGAGTTTCTCTCTAAAAGGAAGTGTAGCAATGTATTTTTTTCTCTCGCACATGACCTTTTTCAAGTTGTGGTAACTTACTCTATGTTTCTTGCCCAAGGGAGGGATGACTTGGTGGAAATTGGGATGAATTTCACTCTCACCCAGTTTCTCAGAAACTATTTTACATTTTTTTTCAAGGCCTCTATTTGCTTATCAGAAGTCGGACGAATTTGACGAATAATTTTTTTGAAATTGTGATAACTTACTCTACTTTTTTTGTTTAATCCCTCTATGGCCTCATCACAACTGAAATAAATTCTATGCATGTTTTTTTTGTTCAAGCCCTGTCTGCCCATATCGCAACCGGGAGGACTCTCGTTTTCAATAAAAATCATTCCACGCGTATGCAGATTCGATGTCGTTTGGGTGGCATGCACACTCAACCCTGAACTACTGATATCTCCAAGCAAAGGTTCATAATTGATATGTGTTGTATATGTTTTCAACGACAGGATGGAATGGACAGTGCCAACTAGCGAGGCTAACCAAACCTGGATCTTCACCTTGAATGCCATAGACAACCATTGCAAACAGAATCTGCACCCCTCCATATTCCCTTCTTCATATGGAAGCGCCATGTTCACAAGGTATTCCTACCAACTTCCAACTGCAGGCATATTTTCCACGAGATATGGGCAAAGGTACTGATGCAAGCACCTAAAATCCTGTTCGATGCCGCCTATAATTGTATTGCAGAAGGACTGTACAGTGTAAAGACGCAACAACTGAACATCGAACTTGGTTGTTGCCAAACAACAAATTGCATTAAAGAGACTATCTCCACACCTAGACACAACATTTGTTGCCACCTGTAAACCATAGAAATCTATGCCATCCAAAATCTGTTTCCATTGCGATTGAAGGTCTTTGCAAATAATGGGCAAGTAGATACAAGGACCTTCTATATTGCATATGGACATTTTTTTGTACAACAGTGGTTCATAATGGCCACTGAGGGCATCAACATCATGGAACAAGATGCAATCTGGATTGTCAGATGCAGTTTTATGGAATTGTAGATATCTTGTTTTTCTTGTCAATGACCATATGCCAACTGATATATTCAACCAGTTAGACAGCCACCGAATACAAAATGTATCTCCCCAAAGTCCCCTCTGATGTGCAGGCAGAACTAGAGATGCAGACAACCACATCTTTGAAAAATACGTAGCCACATCATGTATTCCATGCAACTGCCGAAGAAAATCAAGTTCGAGTTCGTATTCATAGGATTGCAAAGCCTGAACATCGCCATTTTTAAAATAGGCCAAGAAATAATTTATCAATCCATTGTGCAGCTCGGTCGACAAATACTAGAAATGCAATAGAACCTGGAATGTATCGAAAAGGAAATCCCCAACAGTATATGAGAATGCATCCAATCTAAAAAGGCCATTCCTATGCAAAACCACGTCAATGTTGTCATGCACAATGGGTTGTGTATCTTTTTCATACGACTCAACCTCTATTACCTCTTTGATCTTTTCAACTGTCATTTTGAAGTTGTTTGCTAGATACTTTCAATTTCTATCAAAACAGAGAAAAGTATAGGCAAAAAATAAAAACTAGCAAAATAAAAAAGAAAAACAAAATAGCACACCAATCCCCATATGTATCTTTAAACCTTCTTCTTCTCAACTTGAATTCCCCCTAGTTCCCATAGAAGTTGAGAAGAAAACAGACCGACACTAGAAACTGAACCAAACAAAAGAAAGACCGCAAAAAAATAAAACCATAACTTAACTCAGTAGAAAGAAAACAGGCAGACGCAGTTTTCCGGCCCACAGAGTAGAAGCATACACTGTCTCTACACCCCGCTCGATGGTTTCCTCTTTTGATAGCTCCCAATTAATTTTCGTAAATCCCTCTACATTGCAATTTTTGGAAAAACTATGGACGCGACATCCGCCATATGAAGACGCATTGTTTCCAGGAACAAAAAATAAGAGCACAAACCAAAATGGTTTGGAACAAAATATTGAAAATCAACAAGAACAGGGAAACTTGCCCGTCAACAAAGGATGAGAAGACCTCAGCACCAAAAAAAATGCAAACCGCAACAATAGGTCCAACAACTTGCAAAATTGAAGAACAAAAAACCAGTGAACAACCACGAAGAGCTCGAACTGCAAGTGTAGGACCTCAACTTTGCAAAGTTGAATCAAACAAGAACCAAAATTATGGAACAAAACAATGAACAAGGATGGAGCACAAGAGCAGGGATGTCGGGCATGAACAAAACTGTATTGCAAGGCATCGGTACAATAAACATTTAAGACTAACATAGCTCTTAGGTAAACAATTAAGATAGTAAGGACCATCGAAGGGCGTAGGCCTATGCAAGCATTTAAGAAAAGATGGAGCATGGCACGACTATTCTCTCGAAGCACGCAACAATAAAGAAAAAAACAGACATAGCAATATCGTGGAGAATGTATTACACCCAACAAAAAATGCTAAGGGAAACGTTCGGACTAATGCCTATAACAAGGACTAATAAGAAACAATAATAAAATAAAGACTTGAAGTAAAATCCCTTTTCATGTTATGCAAGATAAGAAATGTTTTTGTGTTTTTGGATAATAATAAATTCAAGTTTAGTTCAGTGTTCACTAGTACTTATGAAACCACTAGTACTTATAAAAATTCCTACAAAAAGTAGTACATTTAGTGATAAAATTAACGTTAATTTTTTTCCATATCTCAATTTAAGCTCTATTAACTTTAATTTTTATCATTAATTTTTTTCAATCTCAATTTAAACTTGACTTTAAATAATTATGGTGTTAAATTTTTTACACCCAGCTGTAGTTTATTTATCCTTGATATAAACAATATTTAAAAAGAAATTAAAATTTAGGCTGACGGATTTGGGGAAACCTGGTATTCTTCTCCTTGTCGATGACTAGACTGATTTGCAACTTGTAACAACCTGTGAGAAACTCGGGTAGATTGGTCCGAGTCGTGGCCCTCAGCGAATCTTTTGGATACAACTTCTGGCATTATGAGGATGCAGAGTGGAGAATCGTTTACGGGTATAAGGATATCGGTACAAATATAATAGCATTACGGGCGGACCCAGATTGCATACTACAGCTAACACGGCCTGTACGGAAAATTAACTTTTGTTTTTCTGCATGTTAAAATGGATAGGGAACGATCATCTAGACACTTTTCTGCTACTTTAAAAAACTTTGCACTCTGATTCAATGTTTGTTGTCGTAATGACTTCCATCTTGCTAATTACAATATTATTATTTGTGGCATCTAATGAACTGTCTTTATTTTATTTTATATAAAGTCGAATGGTCCGAAGATTTCGCATACGATATTTGACAGGCATTTTGGCGAAGTTATAAGTCTGATAGGGTTTCCCCAAGTTGTTTATCAGGATTTTGGATGTTCTAAGATCTAATCGATCAAACCCTAATCTTGTTGCAGAAGATCAGGGACCCGCTCTGCCTGTAAATCGCTGGCAAAGATTTCGTAGCTTTACATCTTCCCACACGCTTTGTAAATTGCAGCATTCATCTGAAATTTCACCTTAAATATGAGTATGCCTTCCGAGTTCCAATCAATACTCTTCTCTTGTAACGATGGGATAAACATGTTTATCGATGTTACAGAGGGTGTAATGAGTTACAATCCGTTTCTATCAACCGAATCGCTTGAAGATTACCCATCTTACAATATCCATCAAGCTCCGACATCCAATTTGATCAACAACTGCAACTCTGAAACCCCAATCGACAATTCCGATCATCCTTCTTTAATGAGGACAATCTGCAATTCCAGTCTTGCAATTCATGGTCGTTCTTGGCATAGATTAACACACACCGCCCCGACTGATAAAAGGTGGAACCACAATATGGTTGAAAAACAGAGGCGGAAGGACATGAAAACGCTTTTTTCGAGGTTGAGATCGCTGCTTCCAGCCGAAAATCTTCGGGTACGTTTTCTCCGCTGGATGGCTAGGGTTTTCTGTTTTATATGCATCAGAAGTATTCGTTAGCGTTTTTTTTATCTTTTTGCATCAGAAGTATGAGTTGGCAGCTTCATATCTTGTTGCGCAGGGAAAACGTTCAGAGTCAGACCAAATGCTTGGGGCCGTTAATTACATTTGTCATCTGCAGCAAAAGATAGAAGATCTTTCAAGAGAAAGAAATAGAATGAAGGCCAGTTTAGATAGAAAAGAAAAATCTTACTTCGTGGGTATGCAATTTTCATCTAACGACAAATTTTGCGGTAAACATCCGCGGCTCCAAGGATCGGATGGGAAAATCCCTTCGGTGAAAATAAATTCCACCCTTTCCGGTGTTAAGATCTCCGTTAACGCGTTCCAAGATCGGATTGTCTACTCCGATCTTCTAATGGCGTTGGAAGAAAGCGGGCTTGAAGTTTTGAATGCTACGTCTTCTTCCGTTAATAACACAGTGTTTCATACCATACATAACAAGGTATTTTCCCATGCTCGCGGCAAGACTAAGATGCCCTCTCTGCCCTACCAGAATCTAAACATACATATGTCTACGCTGTTGCAGGTGTGTGATATTCACTATTTTGACATGGACGACCTCTATGAGAAGCTTCGGCATTTTATATCGGATAGCCAGGCTGACCTAGGGCTCTGGAAGGACGAGACGAATCTTAGGTGCCGCACAAGTGAGGACTAAAAGGTTTGACCAGGAATCACACTCAAACTCAAATATTTATCTGCTATAAATGCATCATTTTGGTATCCTGAGTGTGAGTTAGATATCAATGATTTCAGGGAGTGCCCTATGGATTTTCGATATTAATGATTTGAGGGAGTGCTCTACGGATGATTGCTTTCATTTTTACGAGTAGAAATCGATAAAGGTAGCGCACCTATGAATTTGGAATGCCTTCAGTTTTTAATGTAGTGGGTAATGGTAGCATCTATGAATTTGTTTTCTCTTTGTTAAAGCAATCCGCAATTAACATGGTAACACAGAACCTTTTCTAAGGACCTTACCTTACAGAAATTTTAGCATTCTGGCTTGGCTTATAAGTTTCGATAACTTCAGATTTAGATGCTTGGATGAAGGGTCGTCTTATGAATTGTATTTAAATTTTTCTTAATGATAAATAATCAAATTAAAGTATAATTAATCATGATAAATCAAATGAGCTATACTGTATCATACAGTCCACCAACATTTACTATTATAATCAATTAGAGTAAAATTTACTATAATTAAATATTGTTATCAATTTATAATTAATATTGATTTATTTATTAATAAATAAAAATTAATTATTATATTAATTATAATATTTTTTATATTAAATAATTTGTATATAAAAACACTCTAGATTTATTTAATCCTAGATCTATCGAGTTTAGAGAGGGATCAAATCTATAGAGGTGAAAACCTTCAATCTATCCTTAACTTTTGCACTCTAAAAAAGGTTTGTACCTCTAGAGATCTGATCCCTATATGTTCTTATAGATTTAGAGATAAATGGATCTAAGTTGTTTATTATTCATTCAAAGTATATATATATATATATATATAAGCCTACACAATTTTTTATTATTTTATTATTAATTTTATTAATGAAATCACTTTGCTTTGGTTTATGATTAACATATTTATATATAAGTTATATTACAAATGTTAGAGGGTAAGTGATTACTTGTTATTCTTTAGTTTTTTTTTTTTATGTGCTTGAAAAGCATTAAGAGAAGCTTTCCAAGATCACCATAGTTTTGTTGAATTAAGAGGTTAGGAAGGTTGGTAGAGTGAAAAATATTTTGAAAATGAGATCTAATTTCGGTATAGGATAGACAATCTAAGAGAGTTATTTTGATCTTCAACCTTCTTAGTGTCACAAAGGTGATATTCTCTTTCATCCCATGGTGTTTTAGGAATTGACCAACGCCCAGTTTCACTATGGAGCTAGTGAGAATTTGTTAGTATCTTAGCAATGCTTATTTTTTTTTTACACTTGTTAAAATAGATAGACAATTTTGATCTTCTAGATTATGGTTGATTAGATCCTTATAATAACTTAATTTTCTTTTTTCCTCTAACTCTTTATCACACAACATTTTCTTCTTAAATTTTGATTTGATGATATTTTTAATCGTATCTTTATTCTACAAAATGGCGTCTTCCATGATTCCCCAACAGTTTAGCCAAGACTGGGCATCTTTTTTCCATCCTCGCTTAATTCGATGGTGGTTACGACTCGATTTTGAAGAAATTTTAGGAAGCTTCTTGTCTTCCATGTTGTTTAACTTGTTCTTATACATTAGGTGTCTAGTCATAGTTGTTCTCTCAATGAGGGAGAGACTTGTTTTTAAGAGGAGGATGTGATAGAGTGTATTTCCTTTAATTTTGAGATTATAGGTTATAAAATTCTTTTGTATTTTCTCTATCTTTCTCTAGGATTCACAAGAGATACTACAGCCCCAGACTTCACATCCATAAAGAATAACAAGTGTAACAAGAGTCTTAAAGAGGAGTTTCTTCTTATCCCAAATCCAAAGATCGATTAATTTACAATTGTTTTCAATCCCATAATAAACTTTTCATCCCCTAATAATCATTTTCTCAATGCTATAATTCAAGTTGAGCTTGTGGTGAATATCAATTCCAAGATATTTTTATGAAGTCACTTCCTCCAAATTGTTGTTGTCATATACGAAGGTATCATAAGTGATCTTATTGGATATAATAATCATGACCTTAGTCTTATCAGTATTAATAGTCATACCCATATTGGAGCAAAAATCCTTGAGGATTCTTAGTTGGTTTTCAAGATCATGGGGACTCCTTTCCATAAGAACAATATCATGAGCATAAATAAGAAGATTGATGACTATACGAGTGAGAGTAGGGTAAAAAGAACTTGCTTTTTCCAAGCAATCTTATAACTTGTCAATGTATATGAAAAAAAGGGTACGGGACAAGGGACAACCTTGTTTGACTCCAACATTGCAATTAATCTCTTTCGACTAGCCATCAATGTTTTTAAACTTAGCAATAATGTTCTCATACATCCTTATTGAAAATCCCTCAACTTAAGAGACACTTTTATCTCTTCCAACCTATTCTGAAGTTTTTTCCTAGGAACCATGTCAAGAGATTTTCTAAAGTCAATAAAACAACAAAAACGATTGTTTTTTGTATTGCGGAACTCCTATGCAATGATCCTAAAGGTAACAAGATGGTCCACGGTTCAATGATATCTCCTAAACCCGGCCTGGTCTTTATCTCTTTTATCGTGACTTTCTATCCAAAGGCTAATCTTCTTTTCCAAAATAATTCCATAAATCTTGGCTAAAATTGGGCTAATCATAATGGTCCTATGATTAAAGGGAATATTTCTATCCCCATTTTAAAAATAGGAAGAATGAGGAGCTGTGTCCAGGGTTTAGCGAAGCCCTTCCTGATTGCTAAATTGAAGAGTTTGTGTATGTGAGGAATAAGGATAGCCCTCCGATTTTAAAAATTCTAGCTTTGTATCCTTCAATGTCCTTAGTTTTCCCATTTCCAAGCCTCTTAACCTCGAACTCTATGTCATCTAAAGAAAAAGTTTCGTCCTCTATAGGGACAATAGGAATGGTGCCCATGGTATTAGGGAACTCGTAAAGACTTTTAAGGCAATAATTATTGTCCCTTAAGGGAATTATATTAATTTTCTTTAGTATTGTGGTTTAGAGTTTGGCTCCAGAACTTCTTCGGATCCAACTTAGATCGTTGTGAAAGCTGCTCTTTCATTTTATTGATATAGTAACATTTTTTCCTTTTAATTAGGGATTTGTATGTATTGATCTTATCGAGTTTTAAGGACTCATTAGAAGCATCCCTAATGACATTCCCTGCAATTTTACAATCTTTATCATACCAAGGGTTGGTCGTTCTATTCTTCTTTTTACAGGATACCTTGAAAGAGAACTTGTTAATAGAAGTGCAAAGGGTAGTTGTAAAATTATGATAGAGTACTTCAATGCTATCCTTATAAGTTAGGAGATGTAATTTACTATTTAAACCTTTAAGAAAATGTCAACTTTACTTTTTTCAAAGCACAATTACCTTTGATTATCAGAATTCTCCTCAATGGCACTATTGTGCATGGAAAAGTTTAGAGTCAAGGTTAAATTTTTATGATCAGAGTTGGGTTCATGGTCATTTAAAAGGTCAAAAGTTGTTATTTCGTTGGAAATGGGGATATCAGATATGAAAAACTCTACAACACTAGTACCTAACCCATGAATACAAATCATTCGATTGGATTTTGGCCACTTCATTACTCCATTGCAAATTATTAGGTCTTGAGAGCTACAAATATTGACCAATGCAGTAGCAAACAAATTCTCAATTAGGTCTTCAAAGCTTATTTTGTAGCTATTAGATAAAACAAGGTCATCATATAACCATAAAGGATTATGGTTGGAATCAGTGCGGAAAAGAGTATCTTGTTTAGTTGCAGTCCTAACATTAAATTCTCCTAGAAGGAGGATATTACCTTCATTTTTCAAACTACAAATATCTTGTTCTAAATTATTATAGGGACAATTTCTATCTAGATTGTTTTTCATACAAAAATTAGAATTAATAGGTGAAAAATAGGAACTTTCTATATACATCTTCTTAGCATTGGTGTTCATCAATGAGATCGGGTGTGGGACCAGTTTTTGCTTCGAAAGACATGCTCATCAAAGCCACCATCTGTTAGAGATAATGCCTCATTAATGATGCATACTAGAGTTTATGGATTGGATTGGGTTTGTTGGAGGATGTTGAGAGATTATCTCAACCTCTCCCTCCAAGAGTGGAATAAGTTGGATCTCACCCCAACTATATATACCTGATGTATCTCTGTTTATTTATAGTAATACAAACTATTATTGTGTGAGTTATTCCTGTGCAATGGCACCTCCAATATCTTTGTTGGTATGAGAGCAAGGACAACCTTGAATCTCTCACAAGAAGGGATGGAATATGAGATAAATTGAGAGCTAATCCTATGTATATATGTAGGGTAGGAGTGTGTTGAATTTTTTAATGTGTATTGTTTAAATTATTGAGTATTTGTATTTGATCGCAAGTATGCAAGTCTTCATATCCATTGACTGAAACACAGAGCCGCTACCAAGCGTTGTCATCGAGTGTTTCCATTGGCAAATCATCGCATGAAGGAATTATCTTCTGAGATCATCGCACGAAGATTTAATTAATTTGAGTATTGTTGGAATGTGTTTGTTTTGTTGTTGCATTTCTATCGTGCAGGGAGTATAGCCACAACTTGATTTTTTTGTACCTTTTGTTGTTCATTGAGGAGAACCAAAGTTGCCTGTACACAGTTGAATGAACATTGTTGAAGAGAAGATGCAAGTTAAACATCTGTCAAATCATAATATGTTGCTAGGTGTTTTGCAAAAGATTTGTTGCCAGATTCGAAGCAAATCAAGCGAAGGCAGAGTGTGAAGGAGTCATCGTTGGTGAAGATTTTGTGTGTACGAATAGCTTTGTTGTTATGTTTGCTAGAGTTTGAAAGGAATTCACCGCCGTGAAACAGATTTAAAGAAAGATGACCATGTGAAGGAGTCGAGGGAGGAATCCGCGTGAAGGAGATGTGGTAAGAATGCGTGGATCATTGTGGGAAGAATGCATTGTCGCCTTAGAAGGAAATTTGTTGCTTATGGGAAAACAAAGCCATTTAAATTAATGGTTTTATAATAGTTATTAAATTTAATCATAGAATGCATGCCACATGCATTATAAACGAGGTTTAAGTCAACGATGTGGTCATACTTCTTATTTTTTATGATTTTGAAGATGATGTAAATTGTGGCTTGATGTTGTGATGAAAGATCTATTTTGATGAGGCACCCATCTCTAGTCATGTGTTGTCTCTTTGAGAACAACCTATCTTCCATCAGATTGGGTTTGTTGTTGTTGTGTGAAATATTTGTTTTTTATTTGAGTGTGCAAATTTGTGAGAATTAAAGAACCAAATATAGAACATAGTGATGTAATTCAAGCTTGCAATTCTTGAGTTCTTTAATGCCACAAGAACATAACTAGTTTGAGTATGTCTACAATTCTGTTAATTGCTGGAAGGTCTTGTTGTACTTCGGTGCTCCAAGATAATCAGTTACAGGTTATCATTGTGTTTGTGAGCGTGTGTAAAAAGGTCATTTTGTAATATAGATTACTGATTGTTTCAATATCGAGACTATTCTTAGATGTAGCCTAGAATTTTCGATCCTATAGATACTTCAATGATGGTCTGAAGTGTTTATGCTTTAAATGAGTTGAATGGTAAGCTCAAAGAAAAGGAAGAGAAAAAGAACAGTTCGAAGGCATCAGAGTGGGTGTAGGAGCTGATGTGGACTAGTGAGACAAAGTGTTGTAACATTTTCTGTTATGCAATTTGTCAAGTTTTGTAATGTAGGCATTAAGGGGGGGTGTTAGAGATAATGGCTCATTAATGATGCATACTAGAGTTTAGGGATTGGATTAAGTTTGTTGGAGGATATTGAGAGATTCTCTCAACATCTCCCTCCAAGAGTGGAATAAGTTGGATCTCACTCCAACTATATATACCTGATCTATCTCTCTAAGTTGGATCTCACTCCAACTATAAATACAAAATTTATCTGAGTTCACCACTACTCATGCATGACACTTTTGTAAGGACTTGACCATGCTAAATAGCTTACTATGGACTCAATTCACCCCTTCACTGCCGAACTAGACTTGTGTTTTGTGTGAGTCATTCCACTACTGGACACTCGCTTCCTACCTCTTCCATGCAAAAATTGGTTCTTACCTCTGCCATGCAAAAAGGCAAGGTCAAGGACTTGTTTCTTCCCAACCCATCTTGTTTATTTATTAATCTATTTTCATAAAGTTTAAAACATTTAACCAGTCAAACTAATCTACTCTCCCATGACAATAAAAGAAGAGATATTTTAGTAATATCTTATTTTATTTAATATTATATTTGTTCCATATTTAATATTATGATGAGAGAAAAAATATATAAAACATATCAAAATACGTATTTAACTCAGAACATTTTTCAATATTTAATATTTGCAAGCTTCTTAACCCCGAACGTTATGTCATCTAAAGCAAAAAATTCATCCTCTATAGGGACAATAGGAATGGTGCCCATGACATTAGGGAACTCGTGAAGACTTTTAAGGTAGGAATTATTGTCCGTTAAGGGAATTATATTAATTTTCATTAGTATTGTGGTTTAGAGTTTGGCTCCATAACTTCTTAGGACCCAACTTAGATAGTTTTGAAAGCTTCTCTTTCATTTTATTGATATAGTAACCTTTTTTCCTTTTAATTAGGGATTTGTATGTATTGATCTTGTCATGTTTTAAGGACTCATTAGAAGCATCCCTAATGGATTTACCTGCAATTTTAAAATATTTATCATACCAAGGGTTGGTCGTTCTATTCTTCTTTTTATAGGATACCCTAAAAGAGAACTTGTTAATAGAAGTGGAAAGGGTAGTTGTAAAATTATGATAGAGTACTTCAATGTTGTCCTTATAATTTAGGAAATGTAATTTACTATTTAAACCTTTAAGAAAATGTCAACTTTACTTTTGTAAAATCGCAATTACCTTTGATGATCATAATTCTCTTCAATGGCACTACTGTACATGGAAAAGTTTAGAGTCAGGGTTAAGGGTTTATGATCAGAGTTGGGTTCATGGTCATTTAAAAGGTCAAAAGTTGTTATTTCGTTGGAAAAGGGGATATCAGATATCACAAAATCTACAACACTACTACCTAGCCCATGAATACTAATCATTCAGTTGGATTTTGGCCACTTCATTACTCCATTTCAAATTATTAGGTCTTGAGAGATACAGATATTGACCAACGCAGTACCAAACAAATTCTCAATTAGGTCTTCAAAACATATTTTGTAGCTATTAGATAAAACAAGGTCATCATCTAACCATAAAGGATTATGGTTGGAATCAATGCTAAAAAGAGTATCTTGTTTAGTTGCAGTCCTAACATTAAAGTCTCCTAGGAGGATATTACCTTCATTTTTCAAACTATAAATATCTTGTTCTAAAGTATTATAGGGACAATTTCTATCTAGATTTTTTTTCATACAAAAATTAGAATTAATAGGTGGAAAATAGGAACTTGTTGTATACATATTCTTAGCATTGGTGTTTGAAACTTCTATCCAAATGTATCAATTCAGAGGGTCGATCTTATGAAGTTAAATGTGAGGATAAATGCTCTTTCTAATATAACAAGATATGCCTCATATCCCTCTATGGTGGAACTTTTTGTTCTACCCCAACCACAAGACATATCCTTCTATGTTCGAGACTTTATACAAATAATATCAATATCACTGGGGATCCAACTTATCATAGGACCTTTTCTCCATGGAAATCCAAGAGAGCTCCAAAAAAGGATCTCGAGTGTCCCAAATTCCTATTTATTATTATCCTTATCGTCTCTATCCCTAACAATAGATTTTCAATTTCTAATTATTTCCCATTTTCGTTCTTTCCTCGTTTTTTTTACCTTTTGAAATTCCTTCCTTAATTCAACTTGGTCTTCGGGAATGAGGTCTTTATTTATAAATATTCCTGACTCTTAAGCTCGAAGATTTACTGAGTATGCTATATTTATGGTCATTACATCTTAATTTGACATGGACCAACCTATCATTGTGATCAATTATTTTTCCTAGCCTCTTTGCTTCTATGAGGTAAGTTGTATCAATTTGTGATTTATTATTTAATTGTTCTTTTACTATTGCTAGCGTATCCTCCTCTTGTTGTTCTTTTATACTAAGAATTATGAGGTTCAAGGCTCTTCTATTGTGCTCATTGTCCAGTTCGATTATCTTATTCATTTCCTCTTTGATGGGTTTGATATCGATTTTTTTTCTCAAATTACTGAGGGTCAAATTTTTGGTTGTTTTTTCTTCTATCTCTTTAATCCCATATCTCAAGTTGTGATTTTCTTCAACCTCTCCTTCTTGGGTTGATTGTTTATGTTTTTCCATTTCTTGAATATTATCCTTCATTGTCTGCAATTCACTCTTGAACCCTAAGAATCTATCCTCTATTTGAGTTTGAATCTTATCTTTGAAAAGTCTAAATTTTTAATCAAGCATTGCCTCTAGATTTATTATATATATTATGCATTATAATATAATTTTCTTCAAATTTTTCTTTAATATTTTAAATTTTATTTACCCTAAATTACATAATTTTTTTTGTAAGTAAAAAACGTTTGTGTTACCTTACGCTATCAAAAAGAGACACATTTCTGAGCATAAATCAAGAATATGTGGTCGTCATTGTTCAAAAACTAGAAGGTGACACATGTATGGAAAACCATCGGGAGTTGCCACCTATTCTTCCACATGCATGGAAACGAAAATAGGCGGTTGGCATTGTTGCAGGACTAGCTAGTGAACTAGGGTCTAGTGGCAACAAAAAACATTATAACTAAGACTAGAAAATTAATAGTGAAAAACCTAAACATGAGGCGAATGTGGATGTCCATCTTGGCAGACTGTGAAGGTGTATGGATGAAAAGAAGTTGTGTAGCGGATCTTTGCATACTTGCTTGACAGGGAGTCGAACAAAATATCCAAGCGCTTATTCAGGATGCTCTGATTATGCATCTTCTCAGCCAAGTCTCTTCTCATTTCGAAAATGAGTGCCAAATCATCCTCCGTGAGCCTGTAGGTGCTGGGAGGTTCATGGTTGTACCGAGTCAAGCCCACTGGAACTATTATATGCGTCTCCATGTTGGGTGGGTCACGACTATCCTCCTTGCTCTAGACTTATCCCCATCTTATCGTTGGGCCTTCATCGTTTGGGTCAGCGAGATTCTCACAGTAATCCAACATTAGAGGAGGAAATTCCTCTTCCACTAGACATCCTGTTATGACCATATCGAGCGAATTCAAGGGATTTCCAATGCCTATTTGTGCCATCTTCTCGTCGGTGGTATCCTGCAAGTTAGGAGGATTTTTTTCCTAGCTAGGAGGAATATTTTCCTGCACAACACAAATTCCATATAATGGATCCAGGTATGGCAAGTGAGGTTCAGTATGAGCTTCCTTGCCCTAGTTTTGAGAAGAGAAGGGAGAGCGGGTCGATTTTCTTCTTGTAATGGGAGAGAGAGAGGTTGTTCCTGGGTGTCAGTTCCTGCCTACTTGAATGTAGTAGGATGTCCCACACTTGGACTTGCCTCTTTCACAATATATGACGAAGCTAAGCTATTGGGGGAGAGAGTTCACAATGGATAGGCCATAAATGCTTGGGATGGGCTAGAGAAAAGTTACAGAGGGTTGGAGTGCTCAAATCCTAAGACCCCGGGGGTGATGAAAAAATGAAGACAATTTCCATAGATGAGGGTTCTAGCGGGGAAATACATGTGTGATGATGAGTGAGGTGAAGTCTAGGGGATCCATGAATATTAGGGTGATGCAGGATGGATGCATCATAATAGTACCGGAGGCAAAAAATTGAAATTCCATTAGAATTGTTGCACTGTCCCAATGCACTAAACCTTGGTCGAAGTAAATGTTAGGCATTGCAAATATACTGGAGAGGATGTTGATGGCGAGGGGATTTAACTGCGCTTGTTGCTAATGTGCCATGTGACTCACCATCATGAGGTGTCACCCCATCCGGAAGACCTTAAATTACATTATTATGAAACCTATATAAACTTATTTTTATTTTTTTAATTTATTATTTAAAATAAAACTATTTTTAGTTAATCTAAAATTTAGATTAATATTTTTCATAATATAATATATTGATAATTATATATGCATGCATATTATACTATCATTATTATTAATTTATATTGTTATATATTTATAAATTTATACCATCATTATTATTAATTTATATTGTTATATATTTATAAATTTATACCATTATTAAATTATGTTGTTATATATTTATAAATTTAGAATGCACATTATATATTAATTTTTCTTTTTTTTAATTTTTTTAATATTAAGATAAATAATATATAACAGTATACTATATTAATATGTAAAATTTAATATCTTTTTTTAATATTATTATTTAAAAGTATTATATATTGATATCAATTATGTGTATAGATATGTTAATTTTTATAATGTGTTTTTCTATAAAATTTTTATTTCTAAGTTATATTTAATCAAAAATAATTTGATATCAAAGTAATTAATTTTGTTACGTAAGTTGGATCAGTATAATAACATATTGATCATAAAAATTAAATGATAAAGAAAATTAAATTAATTTCCTCTTAATTTTTTTTTTTAAGATTGACCATATTAATTTAATATCAACATAGTCATCATTATCATTGTAATTGCAAGAAATTTAAGATTAACCAAATTAATTTAATGAGCAACCATCAACATAGTCATCATTATCATTGTAATTGCAAGAAAGTCCATTTAGGTAAGTTTGGAGTTTGATTAGTCACTACTAAAATGATTATGGATAAATCTGAAATATGAAAAACATTAGTTAATTTTTTATATAAAATAAATGCAAATAAATTTAGTTATGAAGTTGAAAATCTATGGTTGGCATCTTTTGGATGTAGATTTATTTCAAAAATCTTAAAAGAAAGGTGAAAGAGTTCATAAACTAATTTTATTAGAAGAATTTGGTATAAAAGTAGAAACATTTTATTCTATAATGATGTTATTATGGATAAATGTGAAATAGGAGAAACATAAGCTCATTTATTTACAAAATGAATGCAAATTAATCTAATTATAAAGTTGAAATATTTCAAAAATCTTAGAAAAAAGTTGAAAGAGTTCATAAACTAATTTTATTAGAAAAAGGTGGTGTAAAAGTACAAAAATATTACCCTATTATGGTGGTGTTAGAAGAAGCTAGTATGTTAACATTGTCACCGTTATAATGATAATCCTTATAACAATTTATGATTTATTTGATCAAATAAAAAACATGGAAGAAGTGGATATTGTTACGAAGGATGGGGAGGAGTTGGAATGTACATGGTAGGTTAGACTATCTTATTATTATTGATTTATACAAATGATATTGTGTTATTGGAAAAGAAAAAATATTGTGTTTTATTATTATATATTGGGATCAAAACATTAAGGTTATAAGTAAAAAGAGGTATTAAAAATGTTATGAAAAAATAGATATTTAGAAAATCTAGTGAAAATGAAGTTTTCTAATTGTAAAGGTATATTGAAAAAGAATTCAAAAAATGAGTTTTAAGAAAACAAAAATAAGATAAATGTATTATTTAATATCCTATGAATGAATTAGAAGTTTCTTATTAAAGGAATTTTGAATTAAAATATAATAATAGAAGTAAAAGATTAACATTAAAAGTAGAATCATTATACTCATTTATAGTATGACATTGAAAATAAAGAAATATTGCAATAGAAGAGAAAGTACAAAGACAAGATAATATGGATAAAAAATGATGATAATAATAAAAGTATAAGATTATCATTAAAAAGAAAAACCTTATAATACAAAATAATATCTACATTCAAGATAAAAAAATAAATAAAAAAAATACAAGAGAAAGTACTAAAACTAGATTATATAGATTAAAAAATGGAAAAACAACATTACCTCAAACCTAAATTATGTACACATACAAATCATATAATTTATCAATTCAAGATTTGATATCATTTCCTCATAGTTTAAACATCGAGATAGAGAAACCTCATATATTGAGGGTGAAACATCAATGTATTCTAGATCATCTATATACAAGAAAGTAAAATAAAATTACTCAATTTAAAATGAATATTTAAGTAGATTTTATAGCTTATTATTTTTCTTAATAATATATATATACTGAGGGAATCGACAACTCGCAGTTCTCGTACTCACATGACACATGGTCGATACTAGTCCACTACCACTATAAACCCAGGTATGCCACACAACCTGCAAGCATGGAGCATAAGTAAATCGGGGTGAGAATCGAACTTGATATCTCCTTTACATATTTCCTTCCATTTACATGACACTTGTCAATCAGTCTACACCCCTATGGGCTTAAAATTTTGGAGAACATAGGGGTGGGCTTTGATCCACTTATGTGTGCATGGGTCACGACATTATTTAATATAATATCTTTGGGTGCAACCACACGTTCGACCACTACCTCAAGGTTCCCCCATGGCTCCAGGTTAGGCCCTCACGGGAATTGAACCTTTCCCAACGGTGAAAAACTCCTCAGTTTTCACCATTGGATCCAACCCCTTTGGGATAGATAGATTTTTATATTAAGAAAGTTTTAAAACATAATTAAAATTGATTACAATATAGGTTAAAATATATCTGAGAGTGTGCTAGTTCCTACTAGCCTCCAACATGTCTATATCCGATCTAGATTTTGAGTGGGTCTTCCTGGTGACGAACTAGCTCTCTCCCTTTTGATTTTTCTATCCTCAGCGCACGATATTAGGAGTGGTTCCCCATTCCAAATTTTTTTTCTCTGGATGGATATTTTTGTGGCTTGAATCCCACCCCCTAAGAATTTCACTGTTTCCCCTGAGATGGAATGGGAAATCCCTCTTATCCCTCCCTAGCCAAGCCCCTCTAAAAGCTAACTGGAAACCTCTGTTAGGTCCTCTGGTGGCTAGAAGGGTGAGGAAACTATAGGTCCCATAGAAAAAAGGAATCCCCCCAGGACTCTTCTCCCTGTATTCTCCCTTTTCTATCAGAAAGATCCTATTGCTATCAATTCTATATTTCCCCTTCCTAAAAGACATAGCACTAATGCATGCCCGATTCTTAATATAGATTTTATTATTAATATATCTGGGTTCCTTCAACTTAATGTCTTTGATCTGTCTTATCCTGATAATCTTAACCGAATTCATCATTCCTTGGTAATCTATGTCCTTTACTCTCATTCCCATGATATTTGTGGTATTGGAGATGGATGTCTGAGATGTCATCTTGGTATCATATGTGATGCATGTTTTCTCTTCTGCATATTGACGTACCATCCTTTCACACTCATCTGTACTAACCAATTTTTTCCATTGAATTCCATCATTTGCCACTTTCCTCGAATTGGGGTCTATATCTTGATACTTGAGTACCATAACCTTGTGATATGACATCAAGAGTTGCGTGGGTATAACTGGCTCCATCGATCCTTGCGCCTCAAGATTTATAGTTGTAGTATTTGTCGTGTGGAGGGTGTCCTCATTAGTTAAGTGGGTTATCATGCCCCAAAGTCCCCCTAGGCTCACCACCTGCCACCTCCACTTGTTTGATCTGGGTGTTTGAAGTACCTCCACATTTTCTAGGTAATCAACTATCATGTTACCCTCTCACTTGACATGCCTCAGGACTATGGATTAGTTTCTCCTCATAGTTGTATCTATATTCGAGAAGCCAAAATCTAACCTCCAGTTCTCTAAAATTCTCTCTCGGTGGGTACCATTTAGAATTTTTTGTAGACCCTCGATTAGGATCTAGGAGTCCCTATCCACTATCATAGCCCAATAATTCAACTCGTTTTACATTTGAAATCCCATTAGCATCCTTGTCTATTCTTCTCCATCATTTGAATGGTGGTCGATTATGATGGAGTATCCATAATGAATAAACCCTACCAAATCTTAGAAAACCTCGCCCGCTCCTGCTTGGCCTGGATTTCCTTTAGAAGCTCCATCGAAATTTAATTTAATTAATCCCTTCGTAGGAGGTTCCCAAGTCTCCTTGCTCCAAGGAATTTTATCTATCCATTATTGTTGGTTAGTTATGTTCCAGAGAGGGCATAGATGCCAATTTTTAAAAATATTTATTTCTTCCCTAGAGGGATACTGATATACTTATTTCCAGGATAAGGAGTTTATTGTCTCTTATTTATTTATCTAAATTCGTTTCTAAATTTTCTCTTGATTGTTTTACTGTCCTCTGAAGATCCCGCAGTTTCTCTCTTTCTTGGTATACCACACAACGAAGCTTTTGAATATCTTCCAGATTTGGTTTAGAATGTTGTTTCTAAAAGGTTATGTTCTTCAATATTATATGGTTTTGTTGATGTCAATTATTACACTATCCATTTTTTTGAAAGCCATCTCTCCTCTTCCCCAAAGTTCCAACAATACTTTACATTCACTGAAAATAAGGTTTGTTGTTTCATTTACTTGCCGACACATCATGCAAATGGAGGGTCCTTCAAATACTCTTCTTAGGATTATATCCCAAGGTAGGGATATTTTATGAAGAAGCATCCATATAAAAGTTTCCAATTTTGGCCATTGGAAGGAGTTCCATATTTTGTTCGAGAGCGGTCCTGGGTTTGACTCTGGAATGTTTAGCAACAGATTGTAGGCTTCCTAAACACTAAAATTTCCATTCCCTTCCCCCCCCCCCACCTTAGTATATCCTTCCCCAGTCTGCAAGTAACAATTCTTTTCTCTAATATATATTTCATCTCATGTCTCGTTGATTTTGTCCAGGTACCCATCCATCTTTCCAAAATCTTCCATTCTTTGATTTCTCCCAATTTTTTACTTTGGGAATCATTCTAGAAATGGTAGACCTAAGTCCACCATTCCTCTATTTTCCTCCCTTGAATGTTTTGTAGGATTACATATGACTTTAGCATTGGTATTTGTTCCCATGCATATTCCCGAAAGAGAGCCGAGTGGCCATCCTTAATCTCCCAAAATCTATGGTTTTGGACAATTTCTCTAAACTTCCAAGCATAATTCCAAATAAGAGATCTGAGTCTCAATCCTTCCAGAATAATCCTTTCATTATTTCCAAAGTCCTTTGCATATTTAGTTGTCTAAAAGTTGGCCCAGTGATATTTTGGGTTTTTATTCCACCTCGAGAGAAGTTTTGCTACTAAGGATTTCCCTATATTGAGAGGGTCTCATATACTCAGACACCCCCCTTGATTTGGGGGTGCATATTTTGTCCCAAGCTACTAGAGCCCACTTTTTCTCCCTATTTTCTCCTCCCCATAGGAATTTTCATTGCATATATCTGGTTTATTTTTGTATCTTTTTTGGGGGTGTGAGTGATGAAAATAGGTACAGGGGCATGCCCATCAAGACATATTTTATTAGAAGAACCCTGGATGGGAAGGTTAGGAATTCGTGAGTCCAACTATTTAGGTGATCCTCAATATTCATGAGAAGCTCTTGCCAGGAGGGTTTGTTAAGGGATTTCTCCAAGATATGGATCCCCAAATACTTTGAGGGAAGTTATGCACATTGGAAACCAAAAATGTGAGAGTTATTTCGTTAAACTAAGGACGGGGTATTTAGAAATATTTTATTTTATATTTTTATTCATTGACTTGGATCCCTCATGCTTCCATGAAGTAGTTTAGAATGCGTTTAATGGATCTTGCCTCCCTGACCATGGGTCAACCCATTAAGAGGGTATCATCCACAAATTGTAAATGGGTGAAGGTTTAAGAGGTCTGAGAAACCTAGAGAGCTTGAAGGGCCCCTTCCTATTATGATTTCTTGATGGACCTTCCCAGGCCTTCTGCTAGGATAATAAAAATATACGGAGATAGAGGATCCCCCTTGTTGACCCCTCTAGAGGATTTGAAGGTGTTCAAAGGGGACCCTATAATTAGGATAACAAATAAATACAAGGATATCATCCCATAGATCTAACTAATCCATTCTTGGTAAAATCCAAAATCTCTCAAGAATTCATAAAGGAAATCTCAATTAATTTTGTCGTAGGCCTTAGCTAAGTCCATATTTATCATCATTCCATATTTCCCACTTGATTTGAGGGAGTGTATGGATTCATGAGCCACTATTATTCCATCCAGAATTTGTCTTCACTCGACAAATCCTCCCTGTTCCTGAGAAATTAAGTACTGTCCTATTTCTCTTTTGGCCTATTTTCCTATGGGGAAATTAGATTGGGGATAAAATAACTGATATGGATGGTGGATTGTCTCCTATCCTCTATTGGTTTTGAGAGTAAGATGTTGTAACGATGGATCAACTCTTTTTCTATGTCTTCTTGAGTTTCCACGCTCATGCCATCTTCCCAGTGTAGGGTAGCGATGTGATTCAGGCTTCTTCTGTAGAGGGAATTATGAAAGAACTTGGTGTTTTTGTTCCCCTATTGTAGCCATTGAACTCAATATTTATGAAAGATAGGAATATTTTCCTGATTATCTCTTTCTAGAATCTCCTATTTTAATTGCTCTTCCTTTAGTCTAAGATACTAATATGACCCCTAGAGAATTACCTGGTGTTGGAGTTCCTCCATTTTTCCTCCATTTTTTTCTTTTCTTCTTGGATGTTATCAAATACCACCTTATTTGATTTCCTGATGCAAGATTTTTTATATTCCATTCTTTGTTGAAATTGGTCCATATGGGTACCATTGAGGTGTAGTTGACTATTCATCCAAATTGACATCATTGGTAAGAAGCCATAATGTTTTGAATCTAAATGGATTTGGTATGTGGGTTCTGTAATATTCCCAACTCACTAATATTGGTTAGTGGTCTGATCCATAAAAGGGAATGATTTCTTCTACTAGCCCTTGGGTGGATTGGAAGAAATTCTTCGAGACTATGTATCTATCTTATGTATCTATCTTTTTTTTACTACTGGTTGTTGTTTTTTCCCCTCCCTTTCTTCTATTCCCGATGGAGTTTTCTCAATTGAACCACGTTGATCTTATTTATTTCTTATTCTCCATGAACCTTTACAAGAGATTTTATGTCCGCCTTCATTTATTCCAGATCCATATTCTAGGATTCATCCTCCTCCTCTGTTTCATCCTGTGATCCTATGTCTCATCCATATCCTGCATAATTATTTCCCCTTCAACACTAGGGTTGATGTTCTTGATTTGTTTTGTTCGGTGACACTTAGGTATCTCCTCATGTTTTCCTATTTCTGGTTCTAACCCTTGGGCTTGTTCTTCTAGTTTTCTTCCTGGTTCTTTTCCCTTCTCTTCCTATTCGTCCACCATTGCTAAATCCTGAAATATATTAGAACTCTTCTTCGATTTTTCTCCGATTTTTTGAACTCCTTTTTTCTTCGCATTTCTTTTGTTTTGGATCTTGATGAACCCCTTGCCATCCTTTTCCTCTTTCCCATTCGAAATGAGCTTCCATTATGTGGGAATTCTCTATATAGATGTCCATGTTCGTGACACTTCCGACACATGAATGAAATATGTTCATAGTCTATAGTTTGGGTCTAATCCTAATCTTGAAACAATATAACTATGGATTTTGGTAGAGCTCCAACCACATTCATGTAAACACATATCCTAGCATAGGATATGTACTTAGCTACCCCGGTTATCTTTGACATCATTAAAGAAGATCCTAGAGTATTTCCTACAATCTCCAAATTTTCAGGATGCCAAAATTCTTGAGGTAGCGAGTATAATATGATCTAGACCGATGTTGAAGTGTAATCCTCTTTTTACGGGGACAATCCTTTAGTCTATTATCTTAGGTGTAGCCTTAGAGAGTTAAAAAAAAAAAATCCTTTGTCAAATATTCTACTCCTATCTGCAGAGAATGAGAAAATTACCGTGAAAATTCCTTTTGATCATAGTTTGGCATCCACTCTACCTTTGAATTTACATTTTGTCTTGACCGATAGCATGAGCTCCTTCTCAAAGGGACAGTTCCCCATAAACTTTGATATAAGTGCATGGTCCTTCATATGTTGAATATACTCTCTAATTCTAGGTGATATGGCTTCATAACTTGGGATCTCCGCCTTTTTTCCCAAGAACCCATTCTTTAACCTTTTTTTTGACCCATTATTCGAGATTGGATGATCCTTTATTGTCCCTCAGTCATTCTTCTGTGTCAGATTGGGCCCCCCTGACAATAATTCTTTAAACGACTTCAGCTTAGTCCCTTATTTCATTGCCTTTACCACTACATCCACATCTTGTATCCCGGAAATTGTCTCAGGTACCTCTTTTTTTTCCCTTCCATTATTGACCTTCTTCTGAAACTACTACTCCTCCCTTGTACCTCCCCAAACTCCTAATATTGTAATCCAAATCTCTCGCTCCAAACACTAGAAAACTATAACCTTCTCCTCCTACCATTCTTCTCCCTCGTCTTGTACTTACAATATTAAATACCAGTAACTAAAATATATTTATATTCCATCAAAACACTTTATATTCAAATTACCATTATTATGTAATTTGAATATAATAATGGAAAGGAAATATATATATATATATATATATATATATATATATATATATATATATATATACTCAAGTTTATTATAATGAGTTGTAATAAATAAAAATTAATATATATATATATATATATATATATATATATATATATATATATATATATATATATATATATATTAATAGTTTATATCGATAATTAAGTTAACTTTAAACATGTTGGTAACCTCGATAATTAAGTTAACTTTAAACATGTTGGTAACCTTGAAACAAGTAGGAAACCATTTAAGGTACAACCTATGAAGTAAACGGTGACTAAATGGAAACTATTTGGAAAAACTATTTCTTATTTATAACCCCAATCTCTAAATTAAAAATTTTGAAGAAAATTATGGGCATTTCTTTGTATGTTATTATAAGTTTTTGGTTTAAGAAAAATGTTTATTAAAGCATGTAATAAAGGTAGTTAGATTGAGAATCAAAATGAAATTCACAGTAATTAAACAACCCTGCATAAACTTTAAAGCATTTAGCCAGTAAAATTAATTTTTTTTCATAGAAAATATAAATATTTTGATATGATAATTGTCAAACTGGATCAAAATTATCAGATACTTTTGTACTATAGTGCATATAGTTCTGTTCACAATAATTAACACCATTAAAGCTAAAAACTTTTAGGTGTATAGTCTGTAGTATATAACCTCAAAAATTACATATCTAGTTCAAAAAACAAAAAGTCTTGTTTCTTCACCCTTGCATCAATGCAAGTTTAGCTGATATCTAATCGTTGAAAAAAAAAGTTATGTCCTTTAGTATCTCCTGCATAGTGTATTCCATCCTCATATAGAAGTAGTTATGCTTTTGAAAGATGATCATATTCCTTGTTATATGCTCTATAAATGTGTTGAACTTTTAGTTGTAGAAATATATCTCTCAACACTCAATTTTTTGTCATCCAACGATGAAGAGAGACCACCTGTAGGTTATTTTCATTAGTAAACCTATCTATGATAATCTTTGAGTCACCTACCAGCTGCAAACTTGTTACCTTTTTATAGAAAGAAAAAAATAAGATACACCACAAAGTTAGGAGACCACCCCTGGTATTAGTACCACAACCACAATTCATCTTAAGTCTGAAAGTGCCCAACACTGGGCATTTTAACACAGCTCCGGCCCCACATTTATCACCCCTATCTTGTCAAGCACCATCAAAGAATCCCATAGCCAGATCCCAGTCAAGTATATGAGGCCTATCAATCCTACTTACCATAGTATATTATGATACTTTTGTTTCACCCAAGTCCTGTAAAATAATATTACAAACTCTAATCCTATTTGGAAGTCGATCTTCAAAAATAACCAGATTCCTATGTTTCCAAACCTCCCAACAAATAAAACATGGGATTTCTTTCCAATTTTCCCTCTTCCTTATCGATATTTGAAAGCAGTCTACAATCTTCCCTCCTTCCCAAGCACTCTCAAGTTTTAATTCCTTTTGAATTGAAGTCCAAATATCTTTGGTAAAGCTACATTCCAAAAAAATATGACTCACATTTTCCTCAGTTTTCCCACATAAGACACATCTACTAGGCCCAATAAAACCCCTTTTAACCAAATTCTCCAAAGTAAGAATTTTTTGTTCAAGAATTAGCCAAATAAAGAGTTTGAATTTTAAAGGTAACTGCGAAATCCAGAGGTCAGTATACCAAAAAATGATTTCTTCCACCACATCCTCCACCAATTAGACTTCATAGGATTGTTTTTCATTTTGCTGGCCTCCTTTAGTGTCCTAGAACCACATTAAGATATATTTTTCATTGTTTAACTCAAATCCCAAACCAACTAAGCCCTTAACATAGTTAATCCATCCCATTTTTTGTTCTCCTTCCAAACCTAAAGCCTCAACCTTTTTCCATCTTGTATGTCTTGTGTCGTCCAACTCAACAGTCCCAGCTTGAGCAAGGAATTCCATTCCTTGTTCCTTCAGTGCAAGGATAATATTCCTTGATAGTTTAAAATAAGTGTGAGACACAACCATTAGATCAGCTCCAATTTTGATATCCCCCCATTTCCAAGTTTCCAAACCAACCAATTAGTTATAATGGTTAAAGAAGAGATGAGTTCTCTCCAAATATTAGAAATACCATTCCATTTTTTTCTTCCTTCCCTAAAGCACTCAACCACAGTTATCTTCCTAATATATTTTTTAAGTATCACCTCATGCCAAAGACCAGGAGCCATAAGACACCTCCATAAACTTTTATTTGCTAAGGCTTTTCCAAAGGAAAAGATATTTAAATACCACACCCACCAACCTTTTTAGGTTTTGCAATCTTTTTCCAACTTATCAAATGTATCCCTTCTTTTAACTTTTTCCGAGTCCACATGAAGCTGAACTCCTCCTTCTGATGATATTTAGTATACTTTTTGGTATTTTATCCAAATAAATCCAATACACAATAATAATTTCTAGAAAATCTTTGAAAAGTGCGACTCTTCCTCCTAAGCTTAACCATCTAAGGCTCCAATTAGAAATCCTTTTTTCAAATTTTTTTACCAGCTAGTTCCAGTCATCCCTATTATAACAGTTAGGTTTTAAAAAACAACCAAGATACTTAAAGCCAACATCTATTGGTTTTAATTCAAAAGGAAAAATCACTTTCAAAAATGCTAAGTCCTCTACTTCCCAACTAGCTTCTAGAAACAAGGACTTCTGAGGGTTGAATTCCATTCATGTTGCTTTACAAAAAAGTTCTAGAATCTCCTTAAAGACTTCCCTTCCATTTCCAAACAGAATAACATCATCCACAAACATGAAATGTGTAATGCTTATCCCTCTTTCCAAAGGGATTCCTTATATTTTCTTTTCTCTTACCTGCTCCTTTATGGATTTGCTTAGCCCTTCTACAACAAGTAGAAACAAGAAGGGAGATACAGGGAAACCTTGCCTTAATCCCCTTGTACTTTTAAAGAATTTGGTAGGATTACCATTAATCAACACAACATAGTTTGCAGAAGTCACACACCCGATGATCCGGTCAATAGCTTCTAAACACATTCCCACTTGTAACAACACTAACCTTAAGAAACCTCAGTCCACTCTATGATAAGCCTTTATCAAATCTAGTTTAAGAACAAGTTCTTTGATATTTTTTACCTTGATGGTATGTAAAGATTCCTATACAATAACAATAGCATCAATAATTTTCCCGCCCTCAAGAAATCCAAATTCTTCCTTTGACATACCAAAAGACAAAGCAAATTTTATTCTAGTAGAAATAATTTTAGTAATGATCTTATACACCAAATTACATAAAGATACAGGTCTATAATATCCAAAATATCTTGGATTATCACTCTTAGGTATAATAACAAGAAAAGTAGAATTCAAAGCTCCAGTCACCCTTCCTTTCCTCCTTGACTCTTCAACCATCTCCAAAATATCATCTCCCAAAATGTCAAAGAAAGCTAGAAAAAATTCCATAGTCCAACCATCCGTCCCAAGAATTTTTGAAGCTTTAAAGCCTTTAAGAGTTCATAGAATTTTTGTTGAAGTAACACGATCATTCAATCTTAGACTGTATTCCTTTGTAAACATCCTTGGGTAATTCCTTAAAACTACTAGTTGATAAAAAATGGCAAGATTAGGATGAGCCATGAAAATATTCTCGAAGAAGTCAACTTCTTCCTTTTGTAGACCTTGATTACTAGTAATCATTGTTCCATCATCCTTAGTAATATCCCAAATAGTATTGATCTGTTTCCTGGAGTTTGCATAAGCATGAAAGAACTTTGTGTTCCTATAACTTGAAGCCAACCAGTTTAGCCTACTCTTTTGCCTCCAAGTTTCCTCCTCCTGTCTCATTAGAATCAATTCCCTCTGTTCTTTTTCTTAAATAAACACTTTATCTTACTCCTTCTCGAATCCTCTAGGATGATTTGAGTAAAGTGTATCCATCTCATATTCAAGCTTTACCAGCTCTTCCTTTGCTTCAAACTTTTTCTTTTTTCCTTAGTTTATCACCAGAGACTTAAGTATCTTTAGATTTTTATCCATTGTTTCCATAGGATTTAATATCTCTATTCCCAACAGTGCAACCTAGTTGGATCTAAAAAAATTAACAAACTTTGGTTCCTCCAACCAAATAGAATTAAATTTAAAAGGGTAACAAACCTTTCCTTTACCTTGTTCTAGATGGAGAATCACATGCATATGATCAGAGATATTTAAATTACACACCAAAGTTCTGTACCTAAACCCTGAAATCACAAGATCCTCATATATCAAGAATCGATCCAATCTCTTGGCAATGTAATCATGTCCTCCTCTTCCATTTATCCAAGTAAGGAGAAGTTTTAATGGCTCAGCATCCACCAACCCCTCATCTTGTATCAACTCGCTAAACTAAGGATGTAAGGGATCTGCTCTAGCATGGGCTCACCACACTTCTCTGATTGAAGTAATGAAGCATAGATCACCCCCAAGTACCAAATTTTGTTCATTTAGTATCCCATCCCTTTTAATGGCCTCCCAAAAATCCTCTACGTCTTAATAAGGTCCATAAAAGTTAATCAACTTCATTCTTCTATCTAGATGTTTAACAAATCCTCCAGCAGAATCCCTGCAGGGGTCAAGTAAGAAAAAAATTCAGCTTCTTGGATTCCAAGCAGCTAACATCCCACCAGAGAGTCCTGAAGAATCCACCCCACAAAAATACCAATTTGGAAGTAACTTCACAAAACTTTATCTAGCTTTTTCTACACAGACCATTGTTTCTTGAACAAGTAAAACATCTAGTTTAGTTAACTCTAAAAACCTTTTTAGGGCTAAGAAATTGGAGCTTCTCCCCACTCCCCTAACATTAAGGGTAGAAAAAATCATTTTTTACTCTTGCCTAGTCTTTTTGAGCTCTAAGAAACCCTCGAACCATCAACCATTGTAGAACAAGTAGAAGCACAAATCACCTTCTCTTTCCCTAGCTTCCTCGCACTTCTAGTCTTTACGGGGGGAAGATATTTCTCCAAACCACCATGAGAAACCCCTTTCAATAGTCAAGCCTCTCCTGTCGAGCTAAGAGAAAACATTCCCCTCGAATTCTCGTTCTTACTCTTCTTCTCTAAAGTCTTGGATAGAGGTTCCTCTCCAACAAATATCGACAGAGGAGACCTGGTAAGAATATCCCTATAAGTAGGGATAAAATTAACTATAGACTCATCAATCTCACAAAATGAAACTAGATCATTCCGCCCTATAACACTCTTGAACCCAGCAAAATCCACATCATCCCCAGATGAAATCACTTCCTGTGTAAGCAAAGAAGATGGCTTAGCCCTCTCCTCCAAGCATGCATTAGAAAATGCTACAGGAAATCTCCCTGGAGAAAAAGTGTGTTACGAGCTTCCTTCAAAACCTAGAGGCCCAGCCTTAAACTTCGAGGCCTCTAGAGGATTACCTAGTTTACTCCCCCCGAAAAAATTCTCAGCATGTGGTTCACTCCTCAAAACATCCCTAACTTCCAAGCCTTTAGAAAATAACCTCCCCAAGGTAAGACACCCCTCACCCAAGGAAAAAGAATACCATCATGAACAGGTAATATCCCCCTCCCCAAGTCACTCGGCTGATCCAAAAACATAGGTCGTGCAATAGACCTCCCACCCACATAACTGTCAACCTTCTTTCCTTCCAAAACCCTTCCCAAACCCAACAAACCATTAGAGAACTCTTTCTATGTTCTGACCCCACAAACCTTCCTAATCTCCACAAACCTTCCTAATCTCCTAAGTAGAGTCAAACTAATCTACTCACAATAAAAGAAGAGATATTTTAATGATATCCTATTTATTTATTAGTATATTTGCATAAAGTTTAAAATATCTAACAAGTCAAACTAATCTATCGCATGACAACATAAGAAGAGATATTTTAATGATATCTTATTTTATTTACTACTCTATTTGTTCCATAATTAATATTATGATGAGAGAAAAACTATATAAAACATATAAAAATAAGTATTTAACTCGGAACATTTTTCAAATCCATGGTAAAGTAAGCATATATAAAATACGTTAGCACGTGTGTCTACGCAATACACCTGATCTAATGATGGTGATAAAGCTCCTAAAAATGATTGGAAACTTCGAGTGGTACATGTGATGAAGAAATTATATTTTAACTATGTATGATGTAGTGGAGCATAGCTGCGGAATTCATTAATTTTATCAAACATTAATACATTCACAAGCATTTAAAATATTGAAATAACCAAATTTTAATCATTCCATTTGAAAGTTAAATTTTCACCTAATATTAATACGCGTTGCATAGATACTTACGAGAGTTATTTCGGAAAGATATTCTTCCCATGCGTTCAAGGTTTCTTCGTGTTTGGAAGAAACATACCATTAACATAATTATTTCAGTTAAATTTAAAATTAATATCTGAATTAATTTAATATGTGCGTTCTTCGTGTTTGGAAGAAACATAGAATTAACACAATTATTTGAATTAAAATTAAAATCTAAACTAATTTAACATGTACATGCACATGTCAAGTATTTGAATTAATTTAGTATATACATCCACATGTCAATTATTTGAATTGAAATTAATATGTACATTCACATGTCAATTGGGTAATTTTTAGATATGCTTTACAAAATAATTCTCGAGTTTAAATAATTCTCCACTTTAGAGACATTGAAATCATTTGCAACTGGCAAACCTTTTAGAGATAGTCACTCGTTCCTTCGGAGCTCAAAACAAATTCTTTTGTCAAAGAATAAACATGCAAACCTTAAAGAGGTTTATTTGTCAAAGAATAAACATTAATGCAAAACTTAAAGACGTATTTATGGGTGTAACGATCTTTTTCAAACTTGGGAAGAACGTATTCTAAGGATATTTCAAGGTAGTGATGGAGCTTGTGATGGTAGTCCCCACATATTTTGTGATATGGATATAAAAATTTTGTGATATGTTTCGAAAGTTAATTTTGGATAATCTATAAGTATTTAAAAAAGAGGGGAGAGAAGACATTGTTGACACATAAAAAATTGTTTTCTTATATTCAATCAATACAGGTATATATAAAAGTATTAAGCCTGGTTTTAGGATAGATTCGTTAACTTAGTCACACAATTATTTGTTGAGAGAATTTCTCAACCACACACCTCAATAGGATCTAAGATTTCTTCTAGATCTAAGAAACCTTTAAATAGAAAAGCAAATCACTCACGTAGAGATAATCTCTACATTTCAATTAGCAAACCACAATCTTAATAATATGATGAAGAATATCACATATTAAGTACATAAGATAAGTAGCAGTTAATTGTTGGAACACGTTCCCTTAAGGAGTACTTGTTTTGATTATTGTTAGGTATGGTCTTCATCGACATCCCTTAACCATTTCGAGATCTTCTAGACTACTAAATCCATCAAGTTGTCTCTTAACGCTCATAAAGGTGTAGCTCATGAGTTGAATTCCCGAGTTCCCTCCTTGAAGTCCCAAATCACAAATATCCTCGAAATAATCTCACACAAATGTTGTGTAACCTCATTAGAAGACAACTCACATGTATTAAAAAACTAAGAAGGGACCATTCCTTAGATCCACAAATCCATAATTAACTGGAAAACCATCCATGTCGACCTTTTACCTGAAGTTGATCCCTTCAAATATAATTGATTCAAACCAAGAAATCAATTCAAATATGGTGGCAAAGACTAAACAACTAGTCATCCTATGGACATACTTCCATCTAGCAAGACCCCTAGGTGCCCAAACATGATGTTGATCAATTCTCTAAAAAAGTAGTATAATTAATGAATGAGTCTTGCACTATGACCTCTTTCATATTATTTCAAAATTAATTAATTTATTTTACAAACCAATAATAATACTATTTTTTTAAAAACAATTAACAAAATCCCTCTTAAAACTTCCTATAACTCTTTTCTCTATTCTTAAAATAAAAGTTAGTCCAAAAAAATAAGCCATTTCCCACGTGTTGCACATTTCCCCATGTGGATATCTATTTCACCATCCCAAATTATTTGATGTCTGTCACGACTCTTAACCTAATGAACGTGAATTATCAACGAGGCCACGATTACTAATGGCATTCCCCTCCACCTTCGACTTCAGGATACGCACCATTGTAATCTCCCTGCTCTATATTGCAATAATGGTGGCTTCTTTCTTCTACATATCCATCTGCTTCATTTTCATGATGACCAGTCGTCTTGTTCATTGTTAGCATCACAACCCTCTCCATGGATTGTCTTCATGCTCGTCATATAATCCCTCTTGGTAGTGGAAATTTTGGGCACCAAAACCTTCACGGTTTCGCATCCACCAACAGTCAGGAGCTCCAGATTATAGAGAAGCACCTCCAACTGGTCAACCTGCTCCAAGAACGATCGCTTCCTTTGATAACTCTATAATGGCCACGGAAACCATAGGCTGTAAGAATAGGTGGTTCCATGATCCATTCAGATTGCGGGTCCTCCTCACTTTTGGTAATGGATTTATTTGCACCATGTAAACAAAAATTAACAACAGATTTCAACTGGAAAAATACTCAACCATATTTGACATAAATCTATTCTATCCTATAGAAGCAATTCAATGTCCTATTCTACTCTAACCTATACAACCAATTCAGTCTCCTAAGCTAATCTTGTCATATATATATATATAGATATATATATCATATGTAATCATATATATGTAAAGAGGATCAACGCTCAAATCTCTCTCATGTTTTTGGATTTCTTGTAAGGGAGTTAATTTCAATTCCGCTTTGATACCAATTTAGAAAATGGGAGAGAAGATATTGTTCACATGCAAAATTTATTCCCTTATATTATTATTATTCAATCAACACAGAGATACAGATAAATACATTAAGCTTGGATTTAAGATAGATTGACTATTTTAATCACATAATTCATTTGTTTAAAAAATGTTTCAACCACACACTTAAATAGGATCTAATATCTCTTATATCTTAAAAATTGCTAATAACAAAAAAAATCACTCACATAAAAATAATCTATACATTACAATTAACAAACCACAATCTTAATAATATATTAAAAAATATCTCATATTAAATACACAAGACACGACAAAGAGTAAATTACTCCAAACATAAATAACCTTGAGGTTTTCATGAAAATGCATATTAGTCAGCTAAGCACGAAATAAATTCAAGGAAACATGACTCATTTGTGAAAAAATACCCTTTTGATGAAAAGGAGATTTCAAAGCGTTTTCAACCAAGCATTTTAACTTCTTAGCCCAATTCCCCCGAGCCCCTCCTATGATCTTATCACCATTTATGGCATTTGGTGTTGCGGTCTTCGATCATAATGCCACCCTTTTAAATCATTCTCCTATCAAGTTGAAGATATACCACTGCATTCTACTTTCGTTGAGAACGCTAAGACGGGTTGGCACCTTGGCGACCTATCCACTAAAAGATTTCACATATTTTTAATTTGTTTACAAAGAAGTTGTCTTGGTATCCATTTAACTCCCATGTTTCTCTATGACAAGTATGTTTAGACTTAGGATCTATTATGGCATGCCTCTTTGTATGCTAAGAAGGAAAAGGAGGAAGAGATTTTTAAGAGATAAATATAGAATATTTGGAAAGTTATTATGGATGATGCGTTCAAGTTTTAATTAACTTATTATGTGGCATGTATAGGAGAGTTATTGAAGAAAATTTTAATAATGAAAGAAAAAAAAAAATGACAAATTTTTTTATTTTTTTATTAAATGATTTAAATAGTAAATTACATATCCTAACTTATAAGGACAGCATTAAAGACCTTTATCATAGTTTCACAACTACCCTTTCTACTTATATTAACGGGTTCTCTTTCTCTTTCGAGGTGTCTAGTAAAAAGAAGAGTAGAGAAGTCAACCCTTGGTATAATAAATAATGTAAAATTGCTAGGAAATCCATTATGGATTCTTCTTAAATGTAATATATAAATAAAAGGCAAGAGAAACTTTTATACCTATCTAAGCTTGATCCTAATAAGTTCTAGAGGCAAGTTCCAATTCACAATAGTAAAGAAAATAATATGATTCACTTAAGGAAATCAAATTCCTACATTGAAAGTCTTGACAAGTTCCCCAATGACGTGGACACCATTCTTACATAGAGTTTGGGATTAAGTAGCTTGAAAATGGGAAAGATAAGGACATTGAAGGATACTAAGATGAAATTTTTAAAATCAAAGGGTATATCCTCATCCCTCACTTACACAAGCTCTTCAGTTTAGTAGTCAAGTAGGGCTTCCCTAAAACCTGGATAGAAAGTCTCATTGTTCCTATTTTTTAAAATTGGGATAGAAACATTTCCTCTAATTATAGGACCATTATGATTAGTCCAATTTTGTCCAAGCTATACATAATTGTTTTGGAAAAAGGATATTTTCCTTTGGCTAGAAAGTCATCGGAAAAGAGCTAAGCACCAGGCCGGATTTAGGAGATATCAATCAACTTTCAACAATTTTTTTACCCTTAGGATCATTACACAGGAGTTCCTCAATACTAAAACTAATCTTTTGTGTTGTTTTGTTGAATTTAGAAAAGATTTTGACACTGTTCCAAGGAGAAACCTTTGGGATAGGTTGGAAGAGATAAAAGTTTCTTTTGTGTTGAGGGTTGTTTCTATAAGGTTGTATGAGAATGTTATTTTCACTTTGAAGAAAATTGAGGGCTAGTCGAAATAAATTAACTGCAATATTGTAGTCAAGCAAGGTTGTCCCTTGTCTCCTGCCATTTTTGGCATATACATTGACAAGTTAGAGGAGTGTTTAAAGAACAAGGTTTTGTTGGACCAAATCTCACTCGTATAGTCATCAATTTTCTTCTTTATTCTTATGATATAATTATTATGGCGAGGAGTCCCCACTATATTGGGGAGAAACTGTGAATCCTTAAGGATTTTTTTCTCCAATATGGGTATGAATGTTAATACTGACAAAAAAAAAGTCATGATAATTAAATCCAATAATATCACATATGATACTTTCATATATGAAAACATCAACTTGGAGGAAGTGACTTCATACAAATATCTTAGAATCAATATTCACAACAAGCTCAAATAGAATTATAACATTCAGAAAATGACAAATGGAGGATGTAAAGTTTATTATGAGCTTGAAAACAATTGTAAATTAGCCAATCTTTTGATATGGGATAAGAAAAAAATCTTCTTTGAGACTCTTATTACTCTTGTTATTCTATATGGATGTGGATTTTGGGGATGTAGTATCTCTCGAGAATCATGGAGAAAGATAGAGAAAATTCAAAATAACGTTATAATTGATAATCTCAAAATTAAAGGAAATATGTCATATCCTATCCTCCTCTTAGAGGCAAGCCTTCCCCATTGAGAGAATGACTATGACTAGAAATCTAATGTATACGAAAAAGTTAAACAACATGGAATACAAGAAGATTCCTAAAATTACTTCAAATGCCAGCCATAACCACCTTTGACTCAAGAAGGGATGACATAAAGATGTCAAGACCATTTTGCAGAATAAGGATACTATTAAAAATATTATTAAATCAAAATTTAAGGAGAAAATGTGGTGTGATAAAGAGTTAGAGGAGAAAAAAAAATTAAAGTATTAAGGATGTAATCAACCCTAATCTAGAAGATCAATGTTATCTCTTTGTTTTGATAAGTGTAAACAAAAAAGTAAGCATTGCTAAAATAAGAACAAATTCTTGTGAGGCCCATACTAGCGTTGGTCAATTCCTGAAACGTCATGGGACAAAAGAGTGTGTCATCTTTGTGATACTAAGAAGGTTGAAGACAAAAAATATTTTCCTTAGAATGTCCAACCTATACCGAGATTAGATTTCAATTTCAAAATATTTGTCACAGTACAATCTTTCCTAACCTTTTAACTCAACAAAACTATGGTGATTTTGGAAAGCTTCTCTTAACACTTTTCCATAACATAAACAAAATTATGAAAAATTGAAAGTAATATCTTACCTTCTTAAGGTCTGATGGAACGATTCAGTCAGTGAATGTTCATCATCATAATCATCATTGGTGAGGAGTGATTCTCTTACTAATAAGATAATCATTTGAAAAATAATATATTGCAAAAGGTTTTGTTTTGTTTATTTTAATAAGATAATGATTTTAAGAATAATATATTTCAAAACTGTTTATTTTTGTTTACTTTAACATGGTGCATGCAAAACTAATTAGAATATTAATTTGAGCAATATAAAAATGAATTAAAAAATGAATTTAAATAATAGTATAGTGCGAAATAATTTAGTGTATTGCTTTTAACAAAAACACAATGAAAAATAATCTAATACATTGATTTTTACAATGATATATTGTAAAACAATTTGATGTATTGTTTTTAACAAAAACATAATATAAAATAATCTAGTACATTGATTTTCCCAATGATATATTGTAAAACAATTTGATGTATTGACTTTAACAATCATACAATGCAAAATGAAATAACTTGATCCATTAATTTCAACAATTCTATAATTATGTAAAATGATTTGGTTTATTAGTTTTTACTAACATATAGTATAAAACAATATAGATTCATAACACAATGAAAAACTAGATTCATAACACAATGAAAAACAATCTAGCGCAATGATTTCAGTCATGACATAGTTTTAAAAATCTAGTTTCAATGATTCAAACAAAGATACACCTAAAAACAACATATCACGTTGATTTGATCAAGGATATCAATTTTTTCAAGTGTTAAAGTTGATGTTGAATTACATTACAGATATTAACAACGAAGCAAATAAAGATTCGTCATCGTTTCAATAGAAATTTGATAGGAGGAGAGGTGTAGTTACAATATTGTAGGACATAGAATAGGATGATATCTTTATAAAGACAATTTTTAGAGATGAATTTGTTTCAATTTATAAATTAGATTGGAAAGAAGGAGAATGTTGAAAAAATTCAATACTGAATTTTATTCATTTTAATAAATTATTAATTTATATATTTAAAAATTATAATAATTGGATAAATATAGAGAGTATGTACAAGTTTGATGAACAATTAGATTAAATTAAAATTTGGTTTATTAAAATTTATTATTTTTAATAAATTTTTATTCTAGAATGAAAGGAAGATTGTTGATGTGTGACATTTTTTGTGTTGTGCATTATTGTGTACATCTTGTGTTTGCTTATTATTAATATTTCATCTAAAACCGTATATTTGATTATGATTAATATTTCATCTAAAATTGTAGTATCATTTTGTGTACAACTTTGTTTTTTTTAATATATTTCAGCTAAATCGCTTTGTTTTTTAAGTACAAGCTACATCCAACAACCAAGAAAACAATAGAGAATGTTTAAACAGTGAGACATAGTTCCCAGTACCCATAGAATTTTGACTGTAACCAATTGAAACTCTTTTATAGCGGGAAGGCAAGCGTATTCATATGCAGGCGGTTGTTTATTCATCTCTGACAAAAACGCTATTTGGTGGAATATATACATATATATCAAAAGGTTTGAACCGTTTTAAATTGGATGTTGTAAAATCCAACTTATCTGTAATGCTATCTTCTTGTGTTTTTATTTTTTATTTCATGAATCTTGTGGAGCACAAAATTCTTAGAAAAGACATTCAACCATTAGATAGATAAATACCGTAAATTCCAACTTATATTTAATGTTATATTGTTAGGTGTGTTTTTTTATATTTTATTTAATGAATTTTGTGCAACACAAATTATAAAAACAAGACCTTAAAAATTCTAATAAAATATTTACAATCTAAACCATTGTAAATAAATGGACAAAGTTTGCTATTTTTTAAATAATGAATTATGTGGAGCACCAAATTATAAAAACAAGACCTTCACAATTCTAATAAACTATTCACAATTTAAAAATTAAATATGGAAATGTGGTGTTTTTGGTAGACTTATTGTGAATATTAAAATTTGAAATAAAACGAAATCATGATTAAGTTTAATCATTTTAGAGTTTCTTAAGATTTATTATGTGATTTTTTTTGTATTTTTTTTAATTATATTATTTTTTCATATTTGATATGGATTAAAATAGGATTTTATTTATTTTTAAATAACAACAACAATAATAATAATCATCTTCTAATTTTAAGGTTTCTAAGGAGGTATATATACTTTACCTTCTATATTTGAAACTTAGTAACCTCTTAGGCGGAAACACATGTTCTTAACCATTAAGCCCACTGAAATTGTATATAATCACATCACATTTTGTATAGATTAGATTTTATTATTTTATTGTTAATGATCTATTATTTATATAATATAACTTTATTTATATAAGCAAGTAGAATAAAAATATTGTGTTTAACTGTTTAACTATGTTTTTCTTTTTATTTTAATATATATTATAATTAACTATTTATTAATCACTAGCTAATCTATAATATTGTTCTTGAAACATTTTTTCCTAGTTTATATAGAAATTGTTTCTTCTTTCCTTCATGTGATATATATATATATATATATATATATATATATATATATATATATATATATATATATATATATATATATATATATATATATATATATATTGAAATAGTGAGTTGGTGTACATTATTTGGTTATTTGAAATAATGTTTTTTTGAGTGGTGATGCGGTATGCATTGCTTGGTTTTTTGGAATAATGGTTTCTAAGTGAGTACGTATGCATTGCTTGGTTTTTTGGAATAATGGTTTCTAAGAGAAAGTATTTTACTTGGAGTCATTTTGGTGATTTTTTTTTTTCAATATGGCACTTAGTGAGAACATCTTCATCAATAAATTTTGTATATTTACTTTGATATTTATTCATGACCTCAACTTTGTAAGTTTTTATGCATTTTTTCTCGTTGACTTTTATATTATGTTTTTGGAAGCCATGTATTTCTTTCCTACTTTTTTGAATATGCACCTAGTTACACCTGCCTCCTCTTTTGTGTCTTCCCTTCTCTTATGCAACTATTGTCACATAAATGATTTTCATAATAACTCTCCCACCTATGCTGGGTTACTCCATTATAAATTCAAGTTTGTTCTCCAAATTTGTTGATGGATTCTATTATATCGAGTTGTGAATTAGTTGGATTCTCTAGGATAGGATCATTCTTTCTCTTAGATAAGTAGTTGTTAAAAATATTGTTTTAAGTTGTGTTTGGAACTATTCTAAGAAGGTGGTCGACTTAGAATTTTTTCTCATTAGATCTTCAAAGAATGAATATTTATAAGAGCATACATACCCTCTTTTAAGTATTCAATATTTGTAGTGGTGGTAATTGTTGTGATTATTGAACATGAAGCGACATTGCCATAATTGGTATTACCTATATCAGTTATATTACTCTTTGCAAAAGAAGAACTAGGTTGAATCTTCATCCATGTCTTAATCACATAAATCTCATTTATATTATTAACGTTGATGCTCGATGTTTGTGGGAGTTGGAAGGTGCATTCCAGGTATATGTATTCATTGTATTTGTGATCATATGGGTCACTGAGATTGAAGGTTTCAATGATGGTAATGTCAGACAAGGATCTAGATTTAATGCCATGTAGATTCTTAGAGTGTTTCAAGGAACTAGTGGCCAACAATTGCAAACCATATGCAAGTGCTGTTTTGGAACCACTAATCTATATATATCCTATTTCCTTGGTCAACCCACTAATAACCTATTTTTTCCATTGGATAAGTTGAATCTATTGTTGATAGTGGAAGAATTGTACCTATATATTTATGAGAGAGGTGTATTGAGTCGATTGACTTTTCTATTTTTTGTGGGTCACCATGCGTGACACTCAATATATATGTGTGTGATCACATCCTATCTACTAACATGAAACATGATGTCCAAAAATCTAAAGAAGCGCCCCCAAAATATTTCTCAGGATTTTTTTATGTCTGACTATTCAACTGAGGTTGTTGGTGTAATTACACCTTTCCCCTATTAGTTGTGAACTAGTCTCCTTATGAAGAGGCATTCCACATATACTTTTCTAAAATGTAGAAAGTCAACTGCAACAACGTTTTTTATGATAACTACATTTTTTTCACGGTTCCCTGGAATCTTCTTTTGAAAAATCATCCAACACCCATATTCACTTAGAAGGGCATGGATACTATCAAGTATATTGGTGATTTCTTTGTGGATAAGTAATCATCATACATAAGAATACATGGGTGTGAATGTTCTCCCCATAATGTGACCTGATATGTCCCACATAGACCAACACTCAGGGAGATTGATTATCAAACAATAAGTGTTAGCATTGTTTCATTTTTATCAAGAAATAAAAAAAGACGTTGTCCTTCATTCCCAATTTATTTAATCATATTTACTTTTTCAAATACAAATCATGCTCATATAGAAGTGGAGACAATGGAAAACATCTCTTTAGCTTATGGTAAATTCGAGATACATGACCCAACATAAATTGTCAAAAAACATTGTAATACGGTAAAAAATGTCAAGGCATATATGGATGAAAATGATCCTTTTGAATTTATTTTTTAGAGAGATAAAAATTATCAGGAGGTGATTCAACGAATTGAGGAAATAAGAATTATCTCCAAAATGCATGAATTCCTTGAATGGAAATTTAAAAGGAAGAAATCATTCTTTAAGTAAAAGAATGAAAGAGAGAGAATAATAGAAATGGTTGTTGATGAGGAAGAGGATGATCAATCCAAATACAAAATAAAACATGACCATAGTGTCTCCACATATAACACATAGTTGGAAAAATATGATTAGCAAATCAAAGAAACAAAAGAAGAGGAGCAGAAAAAAAACAAAAACACACACTTCTCTAAAATATCCTGAGGTAAATTTAGAGCACAATACCAATATGTAGGTTCTATGAATTCTCAAAAAATATTTATTCCTATTGTTCCTGCAATTGATACCACTCCAATAACTTCCATTCTAGGAAGAATGGTTTCATATTCTTTTGACCTTGGTAGTATTCAAGGAGTGAATTACTCCAACATAAATAACTTTAGGGTAAGATCATAAATAACTCCAGTTGCGAAATAGTTGGCTTCTCTAGGATAATATCATTCTTTCTCTTAGACAAGTAGGTGTTGAAAAGACCATTTTACGTTTTGGTTGGAACTATTCTAAGAAGGTGGTCAACTTAGAATTTTTTCTCATTAGAGCTTGAAAGAATGAATATTTGTAAGTGCATCCATACCCTATTTGAACTACTCAATATTTTTAGTGGTGGTAATCATTGTGATTATTGAACATGAAGTGACATTTCCATTATTGGTATCACTTATATGAGTTATATTACTCTTTACAAAAGAAGAACTAGGTTTAAACTTCATCAATGTCTTAATAACATAAATATAATTTATATTATTAACGTTGATGCGGGATGTTTATGGGAGTTGGAGGGTGCATTCCGGGAATATGTATTCATTGTATTTTTTAGCATATGGGTCACTAATATTGAAGGTTTCATTGGTGCTCATGCCAGGCAAGGATCTAGATTTAATGTCATGTATATTCTTACAGTGTTTCAAGGAACTAGTGGCCAAAAACTACAAACCATATGCAAGTGTTTTTTTGGAACCACTAATCTATATATATTCTATTTCCTTGGTCAACCCACTAATAACATTTTTTTTCCATTGGATAAGTTGAATCTATTGTTGATAGTAGAACAACTGTACCAATATATTTATGAGAGAGGTGTCTTGAGTCAGTTGAATTTATATTTTTTGTGGGTCAACATGTGTGAAAATCAATATATATATGTTTGTTCTCACATCCTATCTATTAACATGAAATGTGTTGACCAAAAATCTCAAGAAGCACCCCCACGATATTGCTTAGAAATTTTGATCTCTCGCTATTTAACTGATGTTGTCTATGTAATTACACCTTTTCCCCTATTAGCTTGGAACTAGTCTCCTTATGAAGAGGAACTCCACATATAATTCTCTAAAATGTGGACAATCAAATGAAATAACCTTTTTTATGATATCTACATTTTTTTCACCTTTCCCTTACATTTTCTTTTGAAAAATCATTAACCACCTAGATTCACTTAGGAGGCCATGGATACTATCAAGGATATTCGTGATTGTTTTGTGGATAATGAATTCTCATACATAATAATATATGGTTGTGAAGGTGATCCCCATCATCTAACTTGATATGTCCCACACAAACTAGAAATCATGGAGATTGCTTATCAAGAAGTAAGTGTTAGCATTGTTTCCTTTTTATCAGGAAGTAAAAAAAGATGTTGGCCTTCATTTCCAATTTATTTAAGCATATTTAAATTTTGAAATACAAATAGTGCTCATATAGAAGTCAAGAAAATGGACAACATCTCGCTGGATTATGGGAAATTCGAGATATGTGACCCAACAAAAATTGTCAAAAAAACATTGTAATACGGTAAAAAGAAATGTCAAGGCATATATACATGAAAATGATCCTTTTGAAATTATTTTTGAGAGATAAAAATTGTAAGGAGGCGATTCAGAGAATTGAGGAAATAAGAAATATCTCCAAAACACATGAATTCTTTGAATGGAAATTTAAAAGAAAGAAACCTTCTTAAAGGAAAATAATGAAAGAGAGGGAATTGTAGAAATGGTTGTTGATGAGGAGGAGGATGAGAAATCCAAATATGAAATAGAACATGACCATAATGTCTCCACATGTAACACACAGTTGGGAAAATATAAATAACTAAGCAAAGAAACAAAAGAAGAGGAGCAAAAGAAAACACCAACACAAACAACTCTAAATTATCATGAGGTAAATTGAGAGAACAATACCAATATGTAGGTATTGTGAATTCTCAAACAATATATGTTCTTATTGTTCTTGCAATTGATACCACTCCTATAATTTCCATTCCAGAGAGAATGGTTTCATCTTCTTTTTACCTTAGTAGTCTTCAACCTAGTAGTGTTCAACCTATACAAGATAATGTTATGTCATTAGATAATTACACCTTTGACGATTATACAAATACCATTGTGAAAAGAAGAACCAAAAGGAGAAAAACAACTCATCATGAGGAGATTACACATGAAACAATGTAGCTTTGGGATGCTACACATTTAAATGATGAATATTTTTCATAAGAAGTTGTTTATTCCCTAGGGTAATTTTCCAGTGCAAACAAACGATATGTACATAAAATTTCGACTTAGTTGAAAAGAGAAAATAAAAGAGTGGAAGAGCTACAAGAGAAGTTGAGGTCATACGAAATAATTTGGTCATATCAAACCCGGTTGGATCATCTTGTAGAAAAAAATAAATATTTTTGGATACCATTCTACAACTTAAAGCCAAAATAGATGAGATCAAATTCGGACATCATAAACAAGTAGTTGAGAAGAAAGAGAAATCGAGAAAAAATCATTATAATTAAATGGATAATATATTTTGCCAATTGAATGAAAAGAAAATCAAAATAAATATTTTTTTATTAAGACACTTTAAAGGAAGAAGCATTTGATTAAAAAAAAAAAAACCAATTTCTCTAAAAAAACTATTTTATTCCAAATTATATGAAATCATATATCAACATGAACACGTGATACAATTGATTGCATATTCTCAAACATAGTTGGAAAAAAAGGAAGCACAAAGTTCATTTTATATTATAAAAGCATTGAAAGTATAAAGAACCATTTTTCCTATAGTTTACTTAAGGTGGACTGAAAAAGAGAAAATATACATACATGCTTTACTAGACTCTTGTACATCAATTATTTATTTTCACAAGATTTGATTAAACAAGTTAGTAAAAGTTGCTCAAATTTATGGGATTATGCTCTCAATATAATTGAAGATTTATCAAAATGCCTCATGTGCATTTTCTTGTTCAATCACTTTCCTTGTTTAATTATCTTTCAAATGCGAATTATCAAAGAAAATATACATGCATGCTTTACTAGACTCTTGGCACATCAATTATTTATTTTCACAAGATTTTATTAAACAAATTAGTAAAAGTTGCTCAAATTTATGGGATTATGCTCTCAATATAATTGAAGATTATCAAAATGCCTCATGTGCATTTTCTTGTTCAATCACTTTCCTTGTCTAGTCTAATTATCTTTCAAATGTGAATCAACAAATAAGTTCAAGGGGAGACAAAGCCACAGTTAAGATTTTTCAATGTTGATTTTGTTAAAGAACTTATCGCCCAACTAGTTGAATGTTCACAGGCTATTGACACATTCTTTTAAAAAAATCAATTCACGATATCAAGAGATTTCCAATAAGTTATACAAGTGTAAGATGAATGAAGAAACCCCTCACTCACCTTTAATTTCACTAATGTTATAAAAAGTTACCGTATGGAAAAATCATGGGAAAAAAAAGGAAAATTTAATACGGAAGTTGTTGATAGTGAGGAGAGCGTGTCTTCTTAATATCAACCATTAAAGCAAATTTGGAGCAATCACTTGGAACAAAATGTAGAAACAATTCTATGTTTTAAGAACTTTTATTTTCTATTTATTGTAATTGTAATTGTGTAGAGAGAGCTTGGGGTTGGAAATTCTAGAGAGTGGTTAAGTACACTATTGTAAAATTCAATTTTCTGGATTTGAAAACCTGAAGTGGTTGTGGTTTTATTCTTGGTGTGTTTCAATTGTTGGTAGTATTACTTAAATTAATGAAATACAATTTGTGCAAGCTTTTATTATTTATATTTCACATTTATTGATAATGTATATTTATTTTCTCTATTTCTATACTATTGTTAAAATATTAGACAAATTATTATTTCATTTAAATTTTCATTGAATTTGATGTGGATAATAATAAAGTAAATATGAATATGCATATTTGTGATTTCTTAATAACTTTTTACTAAAAAGATTATTTATATCAATTTGTTTTAACTCTTGCATGGCTATGTGAATTATTTCCATACTATGATAAAGTATATTTATCTTTTCCTTAACTATTTAGTGAATTAAAATTAACGCATATTTGTTTTAATTGTTATAAAGGAAGAGGAACTATTTCTATAACTTGATAGTCTATATTTTTCTTATGTTCAATAAGGATTGTCATCCCAAACAAGTATAGGCCTAATTGGTGCTTGATCCCGTAATTTTTCCATTTTGGTTGTCATGAATTTTTTCAAATATAAACAAAAAGCTAATAAATATTACATCACAATTTAATGTTATGTTAGTTTAGGGTCATGTTGTTATAAAGTTAATGGCTATATTGCTAGTTACTTGTTAAAGATTAGAGATAAGAGTTATAATAATAAGTTTACGATTATATTGATGGTTAAGGTTATATCCTTATAAAGGTTAAGGGTTAAAATTTTAAAGTTGTGACTTTGATATTAGTTATGATAAAGATTAATAATATATAAATTATGAATGGTTATAAAAGTTATATTAAAGGTTATAATGATATGTGGTTATATTAAAAGTTGTAAATAATAATTATAGATAAAAGATATAGAGATTAAGATTTATATTAAGGAATATTGTTATTTAGGATTATAAGTATTCAGGGTATATTATTGATAATAGTAATAGTTATTATTTAGAAGAGTTAGGAATTAGGTTTAATTACCAACAATTTTTTAGCTCTATTAATTTTTCAAGAAATAGTTAAATGAAGATATTTATGTTACGAATTTAAGATGTTAAATTTTACTATTCTTCCTCTAAAAATTTATCATTTCTTAATGTGTTTATGGTATTTAAATGTGTTTATTTTATTTTATGATTATTTAATGGTTTATAACCAAATTCATTGAAGATGGATAACTCTCTATTTTAGAGTTAAAATATTGATTTCTCTATTATAGAGTTAAAATATTGATTTTTATTGTAAAATTTTAATGGTAAAATATTTAATAGACTAAGTGCTGAAACATTATATTATTTATCACATTGTATAATTTTATTTATTTTTTATTCAATTTAATTATTTTTAAATAATTTTTATTATTTATTTAAAAAATCTATTATTTGTTTTTTGTTTGCTAGTGTGTTTGGGACTTACAGAACTAAGTTGGGGTGGAGAAATAGCAACCTAGGGGTATTCCGACCTTTGTCACACTAACCCTTATCATGACTGAATTTTTTTGGTGTTTCTAGATTTTTAACTTGAATAACCATGCACAAAAAAAAAAAACCTCTAAACCGATTACTTTATGAGATTTGACTAAAAAAATCTATTAATTATAAAATTGATTAAATTTAATATATTTTTACATAAATTCAAATTTACAAAATATTTTAATTTTATTACATAAATCAACATTGAAGTATAATGATTTCATATCTCTTTTTAATATTTTTTTTGTTTTGATAAATAACTTATTTCATATGAAAAAATCTTTTGCTAAAATAATTTGTATTTATGAAAAAATCTTTGGTCCAAATAATATCTTAAAACTTTAGGATTTATTTTTTTCTTAAATTGAAAACCTAATTATTTAATTATTTTTGAAGAACCTAATTTAATTACTCAAAAAAGTATGGACGTTTTTTTTCATGGAATCTTAATTTAATTACCCAAAAAAGCGTGGACGTTTTTTTCACTCGAAAGAATAGAGAGTTATGCAATGTTAAGTAACTAACATCATGATAACATTTAAATTATTGTTTTGGACCATTGTTGAAGGATTTTCTTTTAATTTATGCGTATTAACTTTTTTTAAGTTGGGTACAATGAAGGTAGTGAGAAAATAAGTGATCAATACCACTATTAATTGGGTTTAGCTTGTAAGAATGATTGTGATTTTATATATTTGGTTTTAATTATTATAATTAATATGTTGAATTTTTAATGAGTTTCAATTTTTTTTTTATTAATTAACTTTGTGTTTTGATAATAAATTATATTAGTCATATAAAATTTAATAATTTTAATTTTTTTTAATTTATGATAACATAGTGAAAATACTAAATCCTACTTGATAAGAAAACCTAGTTCTAAGAAATGTTAACAATTTTCGTTTTTTTTTAATTTATGGTAACATATTGAGAATACTAAATCCTACTTGATGAGAAAACCTAGTTCTAAGAAATATTCAAAACATTTGATTACACCGCACTGAGAGAGGAAGAGACACTTATGAGATTAATTGTTCACTCACAGATTTCTCCTCAAGGGATTTATGCATTTATAAATTAATCAGAAATGCCTTTAAGGAGAACGAAAAGCCAACTGTTTTCGTAACCTCCATAGACAACCAGACTGTTACATTTATTTCAAACATTATTTCCATATCACTTTCCATTAATAAAGAAATGAATTCTTTACAAGTCATAACTGATTTCTTTGATTTCACAATTATTTTTTATATGATTCTTTCATAACTGATTTCTTTGATTTCACAGTTCTTTTTTATATGGTTTTATTTTTTAATATGGTTGTAGATTGTTCATGATGATGGCATAATCTTGTAATGATCCTGTATATCATGTATCTTTCACAAAACACCGTGTCTTTAAAACTTCAACTTTCAAATCATGATCTCCTATGGTGAAAGCTGAGATTAAGTTATTCTTTATACGAGGCACATACATAACATTTTGCATTTATTTAATACAAGTATTTGACAAGGTTACATACATCACCATATCCGTTATCCTTTAATTTGACCTGATCAATCATCCCCAAGATATATTTTAGCGCACAATTATTAGTCTCACTTACCAAACTAATCCTTATTACAAAGAATATGTATGAAGGCACCACAAATAAAACATTTGAGTCATTTGTTTCTGTGTTTTCTATAGAAAAAGTAACCGACATTTCTTCTCTTTCTATGTTTGGACTCATTATATATCTTTTTCAAACTATCTCTAGCAATGTCCAAGGTAAAAACATGTATTATTCCTTTTAACATTAGCATCAATAAATATTTGAAGTTAACAATGCCAAATTTAAAATTGAAGATTTGTAATTAAGATTTTTCCTAATTATTTTTATTGTAAAAGAATACTTTTCAATTTACAAAAATACTTTCCAATTCAAAAACTTATGAGTATTTTTTTGTCACGGAAAAAATAATAACAAATATCTATTATTCCTTTAACATTTCATTTAGGGCTATAACTAGTATAGCCACAAGTCACTCGTGGCTGGTGAACGTCAAAATAACCAAGTTCTAGGCATTAAATAATCGCAGAATTCTATACATTAAATAATCGATGCTGTAAGAGCTCCAGGCAGGAAAATCCCACTCAGTAAATAATAGCTGGATTAAATTTGGGCTCTTTAGAAAATGAAAAATTAATCAATTAGAGGTGACAATCAGCTAGCCATCATAGTAAATTTTAAATATGATTAAGTAAAAGTAAAAAAATAAACATGTAAACGGATGTCTTTATAATAGGGAGGAAGTTAGTGGTTGAAATCACAACCATTGATTTATTGGGATGACTAAGAATATTCCAACAATATTTAATCTTACCCATACAAAACCGATTAAGTACTAAAAACATATTAAATGTGTCCATTATCAATAAGTATACGCCTTTAGACATAATTACCAAATTTTGTTTTTCAAATTTTTATTTCTTAAAAAAAAATAATTGAAATTTTCATCCTCTGTGGAAAAAAAAATATTTTTAATAACATTTTGATACAAATATTTAAGCGTATTACATGTCCCATTAGATTTATTGCAATCTCTAATATGCAGAATAATGTTATCCGTCACGAACATTCTCAAGATCAATTTTTCCTTTGTCTCTCGTTGGGCTTCTGGTTTTACTTCATCACCAGATGCAATTGAACAGACATTATATCCTTCATTCAATGTCTGCATCTTAAATTTCCAATTCTGCATCTTAAATTTTCAATTGACACAATTTTCCCATCTAGATTCAATGTCTGCATCTTAAATTTCCAATTCTGCATCTTAAATTTTCAATTGACACAATTTTCCCATCTAGCTTTGTTGACTCATTTGGATAAAATTCAACTAGCGAATATTCCAGTTTAGAAAAACAAAAAGTATTCTGGTACCTTAACACTTTGGAAAATGGCTTATGCCAACACTTTCCCCTACTCCTTTCAACGGGTTCCTACAGAGTGGCTTCACAGACAGTAATGGAGACGAAAAAATGTTGAAATGGCAGAAAAAAAAAATACATCTCTCCATGAATTTAGACAACAAACACTTCTCTCCACAACGCCAAATTGTGGTGTGCTCTATCGTGCAGCGAACTCTCAATCAGGTAGAAGAAAATTCTCTTCAAAAATGTCAGTGGTAAAGACTCCTTCGTTCACGCTGGCAGGCTTCCAACAGAGTATCACTTCAACGACAACAACTTCTACACATGGGGTGTCTTCACTAAGCTCCACTTCGACCTCAAAAAAATGACGGTTGATCTAGATTCTTTGTGGCAACAAACTTGCACGATACACCTATCTCTTCAGTGTTTCAATCTTCACGTGGGCTCAAATAGAACAGCAACCCGCCCTCATGGAAGATAATGGCTTAACTGAGATTAATGTTTATTAGGAAAATCACTATAGCTTCCACGAACATCGATCCCACAAGTCATGATCCATGTCAGATCTCTGCTTCTACGTTGTCCTGGGACGACTTCGTCTCATCAACCATTCAAAAAGAAGGAAGAATTTCCAACGATCCAGGATTGAATCAGACGGCTGCTAAAAAGACTGAACAACAATTGCTTAAGCTCTTTTCTCACACAGGTTCGCTCTCAACGAAAACACTCTCACGATGACTTCTATAGAAAACAGTGAGCAGCCCTACGGTTCCACTTTGAAGAGAAGGAAAAAATTCATGCCCTTCCTTGACAGATTACCCTTGCCCTCTCTCTATGTGCACGGGATTCAATGGCTTAACCTGAACTCTGATAACATAATACAAAATACACCGCACAGAGAGACTTGTTAGATTAATTTCTCACTCTCATGTTTCACCTCTTTGGATTTATTCGTTTATAGATTAATGAGACATACATTCAGGAGAGACTTGTTAGATTAATTTCTCACTCACATGTTTCACCTCTTTGGATTTATTCGTTTATAGATTAATGAGACATACATTCAGGAGAATGAAAAGCCAAACGTTTTAAGTATATATATAACCATGATAGTTTAACATTTTTAAAAATACCAACCAATTTATAATTAAAAAAAAACTTTCTTAGTGCATCCAATTGATTAGTGTGTCACATAGAACTAGCACAACATTAACTCGTGGCTGAGAACGTCGAAAGGTATCGGTTGAGAAAGCTTGTCATAAAATGTTGGTAATTTGTGGTAATATGAAACGTTTGGGTGCATGGTTTAATCTTACTTAATCATTTAAACGTGGCAATTACATATCCTTACAATAATTTTTTAATGTGATTAGGTAAATGTGACAGAATTTATGAGAGCAGAGATACAGGAATAACACACAAAACAGATTATATTATTGCACACCTACATAGCTACATATATAGCTGGATTCAGATCCAACTAACTCCACTCTTGGAGGGATAGGTTGAGAGAATATCTCAAC